>CAUYPK010104613.1:0-78759 GCA_963574355.1 Loris lydekkerianus | reverse complement strand
TTAAACCACAGTTCCACTCATTTTGAAAGGGTTTTATTAATCAAATATACCCCTGTGTTTGGTTTTTTTTTTTATAATTTGGGGTTTTTTTTTTTTTTTTTTTTTTTTTTTTTTTTTTTTTGTTGTTGTTGTTGTTGCAATTTTTGGCTAGGGCTGGGTTTGAACCTGCCACCTCCGGCATATGGGGCCAGTGCCCTACTCGTTGAGCCACAGGTGCCACCCTTGGATATGTTTTAAATGGTAAATTCTGAAACCTTTAGGCCCTCTTGGAAGATGGTGAATGTATTTAGCATGTGGGAGAGACATGGATCATGGGTGGACAGAGGGTAGATCAGATAGGCAGGTGTCAAAGATGATCCTTCTACCTCCTGATACTCATGCCCTTATGTAGTTTTCTGCATCACTGTATCAGGTTTGGTCTTTGTGGCTAACATAGTGGTGGATCTGTCTCTAGGCCTGTAGCTCCATCAGGAGCAGCTCTGTGTAGCCCATTTGGGGAGAGAATGCTTCCTCCCAACATCTGCTAGAGAAATTGAAAGCTCCTCCAGCTCTACTCAAGTCTTAAAAAGACTAGAGCCCTAGCTGACATCTTAATTGCAACCCCATTAAACACCCTGAACTAGAATATCTGAATATGACATTCCTGAATCTCTGACTTTCAGACACAGTAAGATAAAAAAAAAATTGGTGTTTTAAACCACTAAATTTGGAGTTATTTGTTACAGCAATTGATAAGTAATACAAATTTCAAGTTAAGTTTTATGACTAAGGCTCCCCGAACTATCCAAAAAATGTACATCCCAAATACATATCTGCTCTAAGTTACCTTATGGCTTTGATTTCTTGGGATAGGAATATTTTCATTTCTTTTACTCTGTGGCTTCCTAAGTGACAAGATAATCTTCCCTGATCATGCCTATGATCCTAGAACTCTGAGAGGCCAAGGAAAGAGGATTGCTTGAACTCAGGAGTATGAGACCAGCCTGAGCAAGAAAAAACTCTGTCTCTACTAAAAAGAGAAAAAATTTCCAGGCATTATGGTTATGTAGTTCCAGCTACTGGGGAGGCATAGGCAAGAGATCACTTGAGGCCAGCAGTTTGAGGTTGTGGTGAGCTAAGATGATGCCACCGCACTCTACCCAGAGCAAAAGAATGAGATTCTGTCTTGAAAAACAAAACAAAAACCAGTTCCTGCAGTTCACTGGGAGTGATGGTTGTGGTTTCTCTCTAGGTCATTAATAATCTGAATGTATATCACTGGGGACATATAGGATGATTCTCCATTTTCAGCAGATACAAGTGACTTCAGTTTGCCACAATTTACAAGCTGCCAAAATTTAAGCTCAGTTTTGTTTCTAGGAGCAAGAGCCCTAAAAGCAAAAACAATTTGGTGTTATGGTGTTCTGGGTATCTGGGTTCTCATTTTCTTTTGGATGTTTTCTAACATGTCCCTTATGTCTCTTAAATGTTTTACGACTTTGACATTTTAAAATGATCTTTTAAAGAATTGATTTACAACATATTGTACTAAAAGTACTAAAATTTGTACTTTTAGTACAATCATGTGGGTATAGGTAAATGAACTTTCACTCAGGGAGCCTAGAAGTAATCTCCTCTAGAGCAAGAAATAAAACATTATCAACATCTCAGAGACTCCTTTTGTGCTGCCTTTCAGTCACCCTTCCCTTCTGCTAAAGTAACGGTCATCCTTACATCTAACACCAGAGTTTATTTATTTCTGTCCTTAAAATTCGTGTAAATGGAGTCTATTGTTTTGTCTTCTTTAATATTTGACTTCTTTTACTCAACTATGCCTGTAAATTAACCCATAGCATTAAATATGCAATAGTTTCTTCATTTCCATGGGAGTAGAATGTTTCTTGTTTTTTTGTTTTTTTTTTTTGCAGTTTTGGCCAGAGCTGGGTTTGAACCTGCCATCTCTGGCATATGGGGCTGGTGCCCTACCCCTTTGAGCCATAGGGGCCACCCTGTTTCTTGTATTTTTATTACACAATTTACCTATTTCACTATTGATGGACATTTATATCAGTTTCATTTGGGGGCCATTACAACAAACAATGAAAACGAGAACATGTTATTATATTTCATAGTGCTATATGTGTGCATTTTTTCTGGATCTATACACAGGAGTGAAAGTGCTGAATCAATGAGTATGCATAGGTTGAACGTTATGAGATACTGAAACAGACTTCCAAAGTGATTGTAATGATTTAGGTCTTAAATTCTAACATTCTTCTAGGTGTATGGTGGACTGAAGTGTTTTAATATGCATTCTTTGATTAATAATGAAGCTGAGCATATTTTTGTATTTTTATTGACTATTCAGGCATCCTCAAACTTTTTAAACAGGGGGCCAGTTCACTGTCCCTCAGACGGTTGGAGAGCCGGACTATAGTTAAAAAAAAGAACTATGAACAAATTCCTATGCACACTGCACATATCTTATTTTGAAGTAAAAAAACAAAACAGGAACAAATATAATCACACCGCCTCATGTGGCCCACGGGCCGTAGTTTGAGGACCCCTGAGACACTATTGTAAAAAGGTTTTTCAACTCTCTGGGCTTCTTCTATTGAGTTGTTTGTATTTTTATTATTGATTTGTAGGTGTCATTAACATATTATTGATAAGAGATTTGTATCAGTTATGTGTAAGAAGTATCTTTTCCCACTCTGTAGTTTGATTTTTTCTTTTTAAAAATTTTAATAGATTTAAGGAGTACCATTTGAATTCTATTACATGTGTATATTATATAGTGTATAGTGGTGAAGTCTGGGCTTTTTAGTTTCATTTTTAACTCTCTTAATAATGTCTTTTGATAAGCAGAATGTCTTAATTTCAATGTAACCCAAAATATCAATATTTTCTTTTAATGTTAGAACATTCAATATACTATTTATAAAATTTTTGCCTACCCCATGATCATAAAGATACTCTCTTATGTTAGCTTCCAGAAGCTTTTTGGCTTCACTTTTCACATTTAAATCTAAAATTAACTTTACATTGATTTTTGTTTATGTAATATACAGGACAGAATTTACTTTTTCCCTGTTAGATATCCAAGGACTGCATCAATATATATTGAAAATACATACATTGCCCCACTATTGTATGCTACTATCTTTTTCACAATTTGTGTCTACAAATATTTGGCTCTGTTTCTGGAAACCCTATTTGATTATATTGGTCTATTTTTCTATCCTTATGCAAAGTGTACACTGTCTTAATTACTGTAGCATAATAAGCCTTGATATTCATGTACATTCTCTCATTTTGTTTTTTTCAAGATAGTAGTGGCCATTCTTGGACCTTTATATTTCCATATAATGCTTAGAATGAGCTTGTCAATTTTCACAACAATATTGTCTTTTAATTGTAGTTGCATTGAATTCATAACCCATTTTAAGGAGAATCATAATCTTTTACTCTTCCATTTGATAAGTATAGTGTATAATTATATTAATTTAGGTCTTCTTTACATTCTATTGGCAATGTTTAATTTTTTCTGAGTAGATTTTTAATATTTGTAAGATTTATTTCTAGGTTAAAAAAGTGGTTTATGGAGCTATTGCAAATAGTATTGTTTTAAGCATTTATTGAAGCATAATGTTGTGTGAGGGGCCTTCAGGTGGTCGATGACATGGAGGTTAGATCTGCTTATTGAAATAGTATTAGGCAAAAATGGCTACAAGCTGTGGTGGCAAGTAGCAAACTTCTTTATTTCTGACTAGCTGACATAACAAGTTCTGCACGTACACAGTATTAATCTATAATCACACAATGACTTCAGGGGTCTATTGAAAAAACTCGATTAACCTTTCCCTGGAGCCTTCTAGTCTACTGATTAACTAATACACTTTTTTCTAACTCTAACCATAAAAATCATGGAAAACATGTTGCTAACCGGTTGTCCACAGACTGATACGTCACTAAGTCACAAGAACGCAGTGGGAGAGTAGGCTGATTGCATGCCTGAGATCTCCAGGGGCCTTTAGCCACTCGGAGGCAAAGACAATTTATCTTACAAAACCACAACCCGGAGGTTCCTAAGACTTACCAGTGACATGTCTGCACACCCTGGCCTCATGCCAAGCTTCTGTGAACTGGACTTTTACCTCCTGAGCACTCAGGCTCAACTGCTTTTGTTTGAGTTCAGCCCCAGTTCCACCCAGACTGTGCCAAGCAAGAATATGTTTCTGCTCACTCTCAGGTTGGTGGGCACAGGGACATATAGGCTTTTCACCTATACATTAACATAGGTGAAATATACATAAGACTCCACATATAAATGTAAATCTTGATGAATTTTCACATAATATAGGCGAAATATACATAAGACTCCACATATTAATATAAATGTAAATCTTGATGAATTTTCACAAACTGAACATACTCAAAATGTAAAGAAGAATTTTCACAAACTGAACATACACAAACAGGAAATCCATCAAATTGAAAGATAATGTATTATTAGTTTATTAGGGAGTGCACTCTCAGGACAGACTGATTAGGGGGAAGAAAGTGTAAAGAATCTATTCATCAACCACTATCTCTACTTGATCAAAGTTTTGCTCCATGGAACGTTAACCCCACACATAGAGGTTTTGTATGTGCAGATATCAAATATCTCTCTGGCAGCTTATGTCTCAGTAGCAATAGAGAAGCCCTATAGCAGATGAGATGAGACGAAAGGTGAAGTCGTTTTGGGTTTCTACATGAGAAATTGTCTGGGGTGACTATTAAGTTAAAACAAGTGGCCGGATGACTGGGCACCCATGTTCAGTGGTTAGGGCACCAGCCACATGCTCCAGGGCTAGTGAGTTCCAGCCTGGCCCTGACCTGCTAAACAAAAACAAGTGGCCAAAGAATGCAAGAGAATCTGAGGTGGCATGTAAGGTGTATCTGATACACTCAAGGGTATGCTTGTCTTACGAACGGATTTAAGAAGTATTCTTTTTTTTTTTTCTGTCCCTGGACAGCATTTGTAGAAGACTTGTATTGTTTGTTTCATAAATATTTGGAAGAATTCACCTTTGAAGAATTTGGACCTGCAGTTGTCTTTGTGAGAAGATTTTTCAATTACTCATATTTAATAGATATAGGTTTATTTACATTTTCTATTACTTCTTGTATCTGTTTTTATAATACGTGTTTTCCTAGGAATTTTTTCATTTCATTTACATTTTCACATGTATTAGCATATGCTGTTTATAATATCCTCTCATATGGTTTTTATTGTCTACAGAGATGCATAGTGATATCCCTTTTCATTCTCATATTAGTAATTTATGTTAACTCTTTTTTTTTTTTTCATGAGACAGAGTCTCATTGTGTCATATTTGGTAGAGTACTGTGTAGTCACAGCTCACAGCAACCTCAAACTCTTGGGCTTAAGTGATTCTCTTGCCTCAGCGTTCCAAGTAGCTGGTACTATAGGCGCCTGCCACAATGCCCTGGCTATTTTTTTTTTTTTTTTAATTGTAGTAGTCATTGATGTTTGGCAGGCCAAGGCTGGGTTTGAACCCACCAGCTGTGGTATATGTGGCTGGCACTCTAGCCGCTGAGCTACGGGTGCTGAGCCAACTCTTATATTCTCAATTAAACTTGTTAGGAATTACCTATTTTATTAATATTTTCAAGGTACCAATGCTTGCTTTGTTTATTTTCTATGTAAGGTTGTTTTCCATTTTACTTCTGTCTGCTTTTAATTTTACTTTCTTCTTTTATGACATATAACATTATGATTTGCTATTCTTGTTGTGAATTCTTAAAAATGAACATTTAGATTATTTTTTATAGCAGTTTTCCTTTTTTAATGCATAAATATTTTACCTTGGAAGACATAACTTTAGCTGCCTTTCACAAATTTTGATATATAGAACTTTTATCATTTAGTTAAAAATATATTCTAAATTCCACTATGACTTCTTTTTCTCTATAGTATTAAGGATTACATTTTGTTTGTTTGTTTGTTTTGTTTTTCTATGGCCAGGGCTGGGTTTTGAACCCACCACCTCTGGCAAATGGGGCTGGCACCCTCCTCCTTTGAGCCACAGGTGCCTCCCAGGATTACATTGTTTAATTTGAAAACATATGGGGAGACTTATATTATTCATTTTCTAATCAGTTTCTATTAGTTTCTAATTCCACCCTGGTTAAAGAATAGCCTCCATATATTTTATTCCTTTGAAATCTGAATAATCACATGTCAGTGTGTTTATTCAGAAATAGAAATAGATTCTGGTCCTTGCCAAGCCTCTTCTGATAATCTATGAATTTAATTGAATCTATAAATCTAATATAAAATTTATGGAAAAAAAGATACAAATTTAAAAATATAACAAGAAAGTAGAGAAAATTAGAGCAAATATTATGTATTTAAAACTTATAAGGCATTTTGCTCACATACAAATGCTGAGTATAATAAACATAAAACTTATTTCAGGAAATAAAAGATTACAAATGAAGTCCCCTTTATTCTCTCTCTTTTTTTTTTTTTCTTTGCAGTTTTTGGCCAGGGCCAGATTTGAACCCACCACCTCCAGTATATGGGTGTCAGTGCCCCACTCCTTTGAGCCACAGTTGCCACCCTATTCTCAACTCTTTTTATATCTTCCAAGCCCCTTAAAGATAATCACTATTGTCCAGGCATGGTGGTCTATGCCTATACTCTTAGTACTCTGGGAGGCCAAGGCCAGTGGACTGCTTGAACTCAGAAGTTTAAGACCAGCCTTGAGCAAGAGTGAGACACTGTCTCCACTAAAAAATAGGAAAATCGAGGCAAAAGGATCACTTGAGCTTAAGAGTTGGAGGTTGTTGTGAGTTATGACGCCATGGCCCTCTACCCAGGGCAACAGTGTGATACTCTGTCTCAAAAATAAATAAATAAATAAATAAATAGCTATGTATTATTAAAAAAAAAAAAAAAAAAGATAACCACTACCTTGAATTTTATTTTTACCATCTCTATGTATTTCTTTATTTTTACCATATTATAATTTTTATTGATAGAAATTTTCATACTTATGCTCTTTTATGTTGGAGAAATATTCAGATTGAATCACAATGAATTATTGTTTCTTAAATTTTTACCAAGTGCAATCAGGACTAGTGCCTAGACTGATAAAATTAAAAAAAAATAAATCCTCTCTTGTAGTAAAAAGAATTTTTATCAGGATTTCTCTGTTGCAATGAAAAGTTCTGTAATGAGCAGGGAAAATTATCATATTTGAAATATCACAGGTTACTTTGGAAACTCTATTACCGTATTTAATCAACATAAAAATACAGATAATTGGGTAGCATGATGAAGAAAACTCCTAATTCTCTCCAGCATCAGGTTTTTCTCATGTAATGGAAAGACATGTTAGTTTTATAAAAGAAAACAAAGCAGCTTACCAGCAAGAGGACAACATAAGTGGCTTTTGTTTCAGGAAAAGATTGAGGAGAGAGGCTGAAATTGTGAATATGAAGGACTATTTCTGCCAGAAAAGAATAATCATCACATAGAAACTGGCGATTTGTCCCCAAATCATGAGGAACAAAAATAGGAAATCCTGAGTGAATGGGCCATTTTGAAATAACATTGCATGATGGTATATAAACTGTCTTATTTTACAGTACATCAAAGAATAACAAATGCAACAATTCTACCAGTGGAATTGCTGGTGGCAGTAGTGCTTATAATGACTCACATGTTGATTAGTATGTTACTTATTCAGGAATAAATCAATAAGAGTAGAATTTGTGAGGAGATTTTGGGTTTGTTCTATTGCCTTTTGGAATCAGCAGAACTGATAGTAATGGCCTGAAGTGTACACAGGAGAGAATATAAATGACACTCTGTTGTCACTTTATAAATGTATAGCCTGACTTACACTCAACAGCAACCCAAATATTTCTAATTACAAAGAATGACATTATATATAGAATGCCCCTGAAGACAACTGTTTTAAATTAGCCAAAGTTATGAAGTGAGAATCAGATCTAAAATGTTTCTTCAAATGGGGTTGAAATAAGATGTGCATATATGTAATGAGTAGCAGTAAGTACCCCTTAAGCTCCATGACAGTTTGAAAGACAAGTAAAATTCCAGTGTTGTGCTACTTGGAAATGAAACATTTATGATTTTCTTTTAATTAAAGCCAGCACAACATAAACATTAGCATAAATACATTCCACATCTGAAAGTTAGCAATCACTGAGTCCTTAGGGATGTCAACTCTGACAGCTCTATCATGGAAGATGGACAAATACTTGTAGCATATTTGTGGCATTTTCAGAGGCTGGATTCCATGTGTTGCTCAAATATCTAGAGAGGAGAACAGGTTTATGTAATAGTTAAGCTTTGCATACATTTTTATGTTATATGTTCTACCCCATTTTCCAGGAGTGGTCTGTTCTATTCCAAAGACAATTTTGCATACAATAAAAACAATTTTCCTTTAAACTCTAGTATTACATTTTACTTTTAAACTTACAATTTTAAATATTTTGTTCTTTTTGTAGACTTGTAAAGTACAAAGTACTTCTTTTTATAGGAATACTTATAACCTACGAGTAGTAATACATGTATTAAACATTTCAATCCACTTTACAGCATGCTAATTGTAGCATACTATTCTTTTACAAATAATAAAATTTATTTATAGCATGAGGTTAACAACAATTGAGTAATTTCTGCCATTGAAATGCTAATTTGCTTGTTATAAAGAATTTCATTTACTTAGAGAACATATTTAATATTTTTATAATTACAGTGAGAGTTCAACTAAAGTTGACAAATTGATCAAATGAGTATGGTATTAAATCAATTTACTTTCTAGTTAGCCAACAGAGTTGGTGAAGTCTTTTTCAATTCATAAACCAATACATGTAGCCTTTCTCCTGATATTGAAGTGCCACCTAGTACTTACATAATTTTCTATGTTTCTTTATAGCAAGGTATACTAAAAACTTGATCTCCAGCTTGCCCTGCAGTATTTCAAATACTACACACACAAACACACAGTATGCCCTGTTGGTTCTATTTCTCTGGAGAACCCCGACTAAGATGCCAGGGAATCTGGAGTGCAATGTGCATGCCCAAGCCCAGGTGCATACCCCAGAAAGACCTAAGAGGACCTTAGGCATGCACCTCAGTCATGCCTAGGTGATTGGTCTTTGTGGGCATGAAAGCAGAAGATGATGTACCAGATTAATATTCACATATGTGGTGAAAGAGGATACAAAAACATAAATGTATAAGTAATGTGATGTTTTGCTCACATCATGTTCTGTAAAATCCTATAAAGTCAAGCTTAGGATGCAGAAAGCAAAGTAACAAACCAACATGAAAATAGGAGTGTTATTACAATGAAAAGAAGATTTTCACTAAGATGATCTAAAATATCAAAGAGTATTCATTATTGGAAGTGGTGTATTGAGGTCTCCAAGTATTATTTTGGAATTCTTTATTTCTCTTTTAATTTCTGTCAGCATTGTCTTCATGTATTTTTGGTGCTCCCTTATTAGGTACATAGATATTTATAATGGTTATAACTTCTTTGTTCCTATTTATACATAGTAATATTAACTGTTTTAAATTCGATTTTGTCTATTAGCATAGCCATCACAGCTTTCTTTTGGAGGAAATTTGCATAATATATATTTTCTATGCTTTTACTTTCAATATACTGGTATCTTTGAATTTAAAGTGTGTCTCCTCTACACAGCATAGAGTTGAATATTGTTTTTACATCCACCTTGACAATCTCTGCCTTTTTATTGATTTGGTTAAGGCACTCATGTTTAATGTTATTACTGATGGATTTAGATTTGTCTGTCATTTTTGTTTTCTGGTTATTCCATTATTCCTATATTCTTTTTTAGCATTAAGGAAATATTTTATAGCATTAAGCAAATATTTTAGCATTAAGCAAATATTTTAGCATTGAATTTCTTTAATGATTTTTCCAATACATGTTTTGAGTTATTTCTTTAGAGGTTGCCCTAGGACTTGTCATGTATATCTTACCCAAACAGCTTCAGATTTATACTAAATTCCAGTGATTTAAAAATCTCACTTCTCTATAGCTCTATTCCCCTTTCCCCCTTTATGTCATATTAGTGTTATATATATCTATAAACATTATAAATCCATCATGATATGATTACTTTACATAATTTTGTGTGTTTTAAAGAGGTTAAGAGAAAAAAGGAGTATACATACACAATCTTATTCCATACTAACCCTTTTATTTATCATTTCTAGTTTCTTGATTTGTTCTTGTGAATTTGAGTTACCATCAAGAGTCATTTCCTTAGCCCAGTACAGCATTCCTCCCATCCATCCACCTCCTTGTTCTATTACTAGCAAATATATTACATTTCAATATGTTATAGGCCCCCAGGTATACTATATGCCTATCATTCTTACAATTACTTTAAAAAGCAATTAAGAGAATAAATATGCATCTATACCCTCATTTATAACTACATAATTTCCTTTACAAAGCTAAACTTCCCTGTACAAACAAAACAAAGAACGCATTGTTTTTTGTTTTGTTTTTTTTTGAACAGGGACGTTTAGCTTTGTAAAGGGAATTATGCAACTATTAAAGTGTTCTTTGTTTTTTTGTGTGTATTTAAATTACCATGTGGTGTCACAGTCAGTCTGAACTTTGCTTAATATTTCTTGGAAAGCAGGTCTGCTAGCAACAAATTCTCTCAGTTTTTATTTACGTGAGAACATCTTTATTTTGCTTTCATTTCTGAAAACTTTGATAGATACAGAATTTTTAACTGACAGTGTTTTTCTTTGACCACTTTGAATATCTTATTCTGCTGCCTTCTGGTTTCTATTCTTTTGTATGACAAGACAGTTTTTAATTTTATTGGGGTTCCTTCTGATGAGTCATTTTTCTTTTGCTATTTTTAAGATTTTTCTCTTATCTCTGGCTTTTAGAAGATTTTTCTCTTATCTCTGGCTTTTACTATTACATGTCTATTTATAGAACTTTTTGTATAATGCTGTTTATAAGTTATTGAGCTTCCTGGACACGTAGATTAATGTTTTTCAATTAGATTTGGAAGTGTTCAGGAATTGGATTTTTTTCCTACTCCTTTCTCTCTCTCTCCTCTCCTGGTATTATTATTATTTGTATGTTTGTGTGCTTAATTTTGTCCTACATTTCTTTACTATCCCCTCCTAAAACCATTGATCTTTTTATTTCCATTTTTTTTTTTTTTTGCTGTTTACAGATTGTCATATATTTGGGATCATATATAGCTTTTTCAGACTTGTTTCATGCACTTAGCATTATAGATTTAACGTTCTTTCATGTCCTTTTGTAGCTTGATAATGCACCGATTTTTAGCATTGAATAATACTCTCTTGTATGGATGTGCCAGAGTTTGTTACCTATTCACCCACTGAAGGATTTCTTTGTTGCTTCCAATTTTTGGCAATTTTGAATAAAATTTCTATAAATATTTGTGTACATATTATTACATGGACATAAGTTTTCATTTCATTTGAATAAATAGCTAAGATTGTGCTTGCTGGATTGTATGCTAACACTATGTTTAGCTGTGTAAGAAATTGCTACTGCCTCAAAAGTAGCTATATCATTTGTGTTTCAACTAGCAATGGATGAGAGTGCCTGTTACTCCACATCCTTTTCATCCTTTAATGTTGTCAATGCTTTGAATTTTAGCCATTTGAATAGGTGTGTAGTAATATTTTATTGATGTTTTCATTTGCAATTTTCTTACAACATATAACTTTGAGCATCTTTTCATACATTTTTCCAACTATGTATCTTCTTTGGTCAGGTGTCTGCTCAGATCTTTTGCTTATTATTATTTTTTAACTTATTGCGAGTTTTAACATTCTATGTATTTCACATTACCAGTCCTTTATCAGACACATATGTGTTTTGGAAACATTTTCTTCAGTCTGTAGCTTGTGTTTTCATTCTCTTAACAGTGTCTTTCTTACAGCAGAAGAATCATGAGGTGGTCTTAGCTAGGGAGTGAGCCGGCTGCCTGTGGAGGGCTCAGATTCTGGGTGGGATACACAAGAAATCTCATTTGCCTCCTCAGGAGCCTCGAGGCCGCGCCGGATGGCAACGGTTTTTATTTACGTTCTCCAAGTGTGATCAGTAGGAAGGGACCTGGACTTGGCCTCTGAGAACAGCTGATAGAGCCAGGTGGTGGTTCCAGTTCTCTGCGCAGATGACTGGCACCTACTGGCGGCGGCGAGAGCTGCAAGGAAAGGAGGATGGCGGGGATTCTCACCCAGCAGGCTGCTGACTATTAGCGCCACAGAAGCCACCCAGGCTGCACCGCTCTACCGGTCCAAGTCTCCAGTCCTGCGCATCCAGAAGAGCCGTCCGCACTGGGGGAACTGGCGAACAGACCGATCTTCTGGGAGACCTGAGCCGGGACCCTGGAGGCCCGCCGAGTCCGAGCCCGTGAGCCCTGGCCACGCTGTCTCAAACAGGCAGTGCTGACACTGGCACGAAGGGCCACGCACTTCCTGTGGAGTTCCTCTCTCCATGCAGAGTGCTGAAACTCCAGCAGAGAAAGCAGAAGTCTGAGCTGTCGACTTCGGCCTCAAAATCTCAGATCAAGCTAGTGAAGCTGCCGAAGCCCAAGGCGTCCCCTGTTCCGTGGGTGAGGAGTCTGTCAGGTGCCAAGCGCCCTGATACCCTCGCGCTTGGATCCCAACCGTCATCCGTACACAGTGCACTTCGACTCAGGCAAATCCGCAGATGTCCGAAACCCCAGAAGCCGAAACACTTCTCAAACTCACTGGCCACACCTCATCTCTGCTTATGGGTAGTTACCTGGACAAGTCAGGACTCTCACCGTCGTCTCCAGCCCAGATGCGCACCGATTTGCCCGAGAAACCTGGGAACTCCCAGCCAGCTCAACCCCTTCACCAAGTTCATCTGGTTCAACCCGCCCACCCGGCTCAATCCTCCCGGCGGCGATACAGACCTGCCAGGAGGCGGCCAAACTGGGATCCTGCCAATCCAGCCAAGTGGGTGGTCAAGGAGGCTTGCCGGCGCTTTCCCATGAAGAGATCCCAGAATTCCACGAGGGGGCCTCTTCCCTCAAATCTGGGGGAAAGTTACTTCAAGAGGAGTATTTGGTCTCTTCGGCAACCCAGGGCAATTTGGAGTCCAGTAACCATCAAGATCACTCCTCCTGACCGGAGAGTGCCCCCTTCTGTTTCTCATTCAGATGTCTTCAACTCTGCAGGGCCCTCACCCTCTGAGGAGCCCCCAGGCTCATGTGCAAGAGAGACAGTCCTTAGGGCCCTCAGAGACTGCAGGAAGGGGAAAGTGAGGTTGGAAGAACCGCTCTTCCCTGACGTTGTGGAGAGTAAGAGGAGAAGTCCAGAGACCAGACTATCCGCATTTAGGCCCCTGATGAAAAATGAAGCCCTCGCTTCTTTGGTGCCCAGGCCAGGGCCTCTAAAAAGAAACTACCAGTCCTGGAGATCAGACCACAGTGTGACTAAGAGGCCCAGTTGCTCCTTGGCTGGCCTACACACAGGTGGCCCCCTCAGCTCCAAAAGGAATGCCATTTCTAGCTCTTACAGCTCTTCCAGAGATTTCTCAGAACCTTGGAAAAGAAATGTTCTCAGTACATCACTGCAAACACCAGAGTGGCCAGTAAAAAAGAAAGAAATGAATCACCAGTCTCACTCTCCAGTCCCACAGGTATTAGACAGTGAGTCCCCAGGAGCACCTGGAAGTTCTGGACAGCAAAATCAGATGTCACTGCTGCTCTCAAGCCCTGAGAACTTGCTGTCTGTGACTCCATCTCCCCAGTTTGGTTATGATGTTCCTGATGAGGACTTGACCCTAGGGAAGAAAGCTGGGCTACAATGGAGCAATAAAACCAGAGAGGATACAAATGAGGCCACCACAGACCCTGTTTCTGAAACTTGGCCTGCTATTCAGTCTTCCTTGTCTCTCACTTGGCCATCTTCAGGAACAGTTCTAACCAAGTGCACAAATCTTCAGTTGGAAAACTTAAAGAAAAGGCAGAGATCTATGTGTCCGCTGGCCTCTCTACAGTCAACCAGAGAGGCAACCACTGTGGACCATTCACCTCTGAAGACATCCAAGTTACTAATCCCAGATGGGTGCTCACAGTCAGAGCTCCTTCCGGACATTTCTGTAGACTCAAAGCCCACAGCTACTTTTAGCCTGTTGGCCCCCACATCATCAGTCACTGATGCCATCTGGCTACCTTCAACCTCTCAGGCTGACAGGTCTGTCAGGACCCCAGACTCACTTACCATTACCCCTGCAGCACCCACCATGCAAAGTACTTTCTTTGGAATGATGAGCAACCCAGCTCCCCATCTTCCTGCATCTGCATCTTCTGCTGCAACTTCTGCTCACCTCAGGTTAAGACCCATTGTTGAGCCCCTGCACAATAGCAACACTGGAGGATCACTGTATTCCAGAATTTCAGTCACAGCTGCAACATCTTCAGGCTCTTCCCTCTCCACAACTCAGGGTGTCTTAGCTCCTACCTTCAAGCCTATCTTTGGCAGCATAGGACCACTTGAAACTATGTCCCCGATAGCTCCTTCCTCTTACAAGCAGATCTCTTCTGCATTAACTCCTGCTTCTACCCATCTCTTTCAAAGCCTGGTCAAGGCCACCACTGTGGGCATGTCAACCACCTTAGCGAGCACATCTACAGATTCTGCTTGGAAGCCACCTTTAGATTTTGGTGTAGTGAATGTTACCAGTACCATGGGCAACACTTACTCTATCCCTTCCACTTGTCATACTTTCCTGCTTGGGGCTGCTCAGGCCTTCAAGGCTGGCTCCTCTCCAGCCACAAGCTTCATTCTCCCACCACACCATGCTACCAACTCTGCTGTACACACAGTCACTGTCTTTAGCCAGGTTCTTTCCAGTGCTGTCCAGATATCTCCAAGCAGCAGCACTGCTAATGTTAGGGACATGGGCAGCCATCTGTCAGCCTCAGCCCTAGTACACACAAACCAGTCTGCACTGTCACCCAGTGTCTCCAACCTGACCTCAGCATTCACAATTCCCTTGGGGTCCAGCTCAAGGCCATCTTTCCCACTATCCCCAAGAGCCGCTTATCACCCTACATTTGGGGCCACAGATGGGCAGAAGAAAGGTGTCCCCCAGTCAGTTCTTGCCCCAGGCTTCAGTAGCTCTTTTCTTTTGGGAAACACAGCAGTGGCATCCCCAAGCCCAATGCCAACTCCAGTTCAGCCAACCTTTGGCATTACTACACAGTCATCCTTTGGGGGATTGACATCCTCAGCTTCTACCTTTCATGTCTCTCCCAGCATCCGCCCAGACTTTAGCACCTCTCCAAAAGATTTTCCCTTTGGTCAAGCTAGTACAACTAGCTTAGGAGTCGTCACCCAGATGCATCAAAGTGGGGCTTGTGGCTCAGTGTTTGGCAGCACAGCCCCACGACCTTTTGCCTTTGGGGGATTAGTAACCCCTATGGACTGTGGGGATTCTGGGATCAGTGTGACTGCCCCAGACATGAGCTCTACATCTGGAACTTTCAGTGTTGGAGCAATGCGAAGCAGGACCACTAGCACCATGACCCGCTTTGGAAAAGACTGGAGACAGAACACTCAGGGCCAGAGCACACCTTTTGCCTTAGGGAAGGCCAGCATTTCTGCAAGGAAGACTATGTTTGGAACTCCCTCCATGCCCTCCTTTGCCCAAAGGACCCCTGTTCCCAGACCAGTCAAGTCAGGCAGCAGTGTTGGTTTTGGGATGCCCTCTCCACCTGCCCAGAGCTCTTTTGGGAGAAGACCTTTTAGATCTTCAGCCCCTTCACTTTCCACTGGTGCAAAATCAAAACCTCCAAAGAATCGGGAGCAAGGGCATTCCCGAAGGTATCATGCCCACAAGAAATAGCCTGTGTTCCCCAAAGTTAGAATTCTAACCCAAGTATGTCTGACTCTAAATATCTATGCTGCTTCAATATTTAAAGGCATCCCACAACCCAGAATTGATATCTTGTCAAACAGGACAAGAAGGTAAACATTATACATTGTCTACTGCTTTTTGCACGATAATTTAACATTTGTCTATTGATGGCTATATGCCGTGTATTGCCCTTTGCATTGAACATTCAGAGGTGAAGGACAACTCCTACTTTGGAGATTACAGTTTAGTGGGAAGATTGATATGGAAGTTAGTGATGCCAATACAAGTGACAAGTGCGAAGGGAATGGGAACAGGGAAGAGAGTCATTTTATGTACGACTAAGACTTAAAACTTGAATTCTACCTGACAGTGTGTGTTCTAGGCACCAAGTGGAGAAAGGTATTGCAGGCCAAGGACAAAACATGCACAATCAGGTAAGGAAAATAGAGCAGGATCTATTAACAAAAACTTCCAAGGAGTCAGGCTTAGCTGGGGATTAGCAAGGGCAAGTCACTGATATGCTTATAAATGAGGTAATGCAGTGTGGACAGTGTCCAAACACAAGAGAGAGTAATGAGAAAGATTTTGAGCAGTAAAGAGACAAGTTTATACTTGGTGAAAAAGGATGTTTATACTTGGGTTTTAGATTGCTCTGCCTATCATGGGAGGGAGGATCAAATGGGAACAGACTGGAGGGTTGGAGATACGTGGGAAATTCTGTGGAGACACTAGCAAACATTAAAAATATGAGTTTAAATCAGATAGTTATTGGTGGTCGTCAACCAAGTATTTAACATTGCGGATGCGGGGGCAGTAGGGAAGAGGAGAAATAAAGGACCGGGACTTGGGGAATCATTGACGGGATCTGATCTGGCTTAGACTACTGCTTTTTTACCCCCGAGGCACAGGATTATTAGATGGCCCAAGAGAACTGCAAAGCCTGGACCTCTGGCACATGGAAATGGCAGTCTGATTACCAGTCTCTAAGTTTACCTCTGCCTCTCCAGGTTCAACCAACCCTCTTACTCCCAACTTCTGCTATGAGTATCCTTCTAGCTATCAGTCAGTCAACAATGCAGACTGACACTTATGTTAGCCAATATATATTATATTATATTATATTATATTATATACATATATACAGATATATGTTTATATATATATATATATATATATTTTTTTTTTTTTTTAATATCCCTTTACTTGCCCTTTAATCTTTCACTCAGCTGGGCTGTTCTGGGCTCCTTTCCTCAGGAAAGGGATGTCAAAGGTAAAAGGAACAATTGTTCTTTAAATCTTTTCCTGGATTTGGTTTCCAAAAACCTAATGACTTTGTGATGGCAAAGAAAGATCAAGACAGAGGTAAGTTTTAGGAAGATGCAGGGTTTGGGGACAATGGGACTGGGACATCCAGGAAATTAGAAAGTTTCCTCTGGAATTGAAGGAAGTGTGATGGGGATAAGCAATAAGGAGGTGGGGGAGGAAGTTGATGGACCCTGATGAACCAAACAGGTATCAAAGGAGATATGGGTGTGGAATTAGAGGCAGAGGGACCTCAGATGGCCTCTCAAAAACTTTGATAATCAGTGATGATCTCAGTGTCTTCAGGAATAGTCAAAGATTAATCAGACAAAATATAGTTCTGAAGGACCATGTTTACAGTTTCATGCTGAATATAAATGTACCTCCTTTGGAATTTCTAATTTAATTTCTTTTTTTTTTCTTTTATTTTATGATGGGGTCTCCCTGTGTCACATGCTGGAGTGCACTGGCATGATCATAGCTCACTGCTAGCTCAAACTCCTGGGTTGAGGTATCCTCCTGCCTCAACCTCCCAAGTAGTTGGAGGTTATTAAAAAAGTAATTTTAAAAATCATTTAATTTTTAAAAAGTTATTTTTAAAAAAATATTATTTATAATTGATAAATCATAATTGTCTAAATTTACAGGGTACAATGTGATGTTTTGATATGTAATTATACACAAAGTGGAATGATTAAATCAAGCAAAATGAAATATCCATCACCTCTCTTACCTATTTTTATTATGGTGAGACATTTAAAATTTACTCTCATGTGCCATCATAACTGCTTAACTTTTGAAAAGATTATTTTTTTTTTTTTGTGGAGATGGGGTCTTACTGTTGCCCAGGATGAATCTCTATTTTAATTTCTTAAAATATAAATTAAATTGAGTTCCAAAAAAAACGAAGAAACATGTCTTGTTTGACTGAGGTGTTAACTCATATTATAATTCAGGAAAATGGATCTGATTAGACCAGGGATCTGGACTACAGAGGTAAAGAAAGATCTCCTGAGTGGGAACAAGTGTCTTCTGTGGCTAGCTGCAACTGCTCCATGAAGAGCATACACCCTTCTATTGTCTTTTTGTTTGCCTTCCTTTTATGTATTGTCTCAAGTGGGTAAATATCACTGTCCTAACCATGATAGCCAAGAAGTGGAGCAGAGACTATATCTTGAGACCCCCAGATAATGAGTAAATCAGGCTATTTCTACATCAGTGGTGGAGAAGCTAGTTAAAACTATTGGTGGGGAGATCAACAACTATAGGGCAGATACTTGTGCACAGATGCTCATGCACAAACACACAAATATACAGAAACAGACACATAGGCAGACACCGCAAAATTTATAGTTATTTTCTAACCTGTTTTTTAAATTTGATAAAATTTCAGCTCTCTCTCTCTTTTAGAAAATGCAGTCACATATTGCATGAAAGTTTCACTTAAAGTGGACACAAAAATATTCAAGGGCAGTTACTCTGTTCCCTATTTTAGGATATCAGTCAATAAGATTTCTAATATAACTTCTGGACACGGAATCTTTAGGGATTGAACCTGGAGTGCGACCTTAAGGGAGCTACCTATAAGCCTTGCTATGTTCTTATGCTGCATTGACACAGGAGTAGAAAGTCTCTTTAAAACATTTTAGATCTGCACTATCCATGTATCTATCAGCTATCATGGCTGTTGAGCCCATGAAATGAGGCTATACTGAACTGAGATGTGATGTAAATGTAAAATATACACCACATTTTTCACACTTAATATGAAAAGAGATTTCAGTGATAATTTTTAAAAAAATGATCAAATGTTAAAATGATAATATTTTGTATCTATTATGTTAAAAATACATATTATTAAAACTAATTTCACCTATTTTTACTTTTTATTATGGTTTCAAAACTATTTACTATTGTATACATGGCTTATATCTGTGGCTTGTGTTATATTTTCCTGGAGTATGACTAGTTTAGGCAACCCACATCTTACATAATATAAATTTATATCTATCAGCTTGTTGGCAACATGCACTGATTAATATGTGTGTACCACTAATTTTCCCTTTGCAAACCCATTACAGTCTTTAGACTAATTAGCAATAAATTTGCTATTGATGAGGAAAAGAAAGCTGAAGTAATTGAACCATCCCCAGAGTGTGAATTCTTGACTAAGTAGAATGACTGCCTTCAAGGTATAAATTGAAAATAACTCACTGTTATATCACATTTTCCACATAAAGGAAATTGACATCATAGGTGTTGGATGTCTGAAAAAAGGACTATGGGGAGTACTGTTAGCTAAGAGGTATTGTTTCCTCACTGTGTGCAGGTGCTAATCTAATGGCTTCACATGCTTAATTCTCCTAACATATTCCTATGAGTTATTCCTTATTATTATCTTTATCTCTATGCAAAAGGCAGAATGGTTAAGAAACTTATTTATCTGAGGTGAGCTATATGTCAGCCTAAATTTGAACTGTGCTGTACTTTAGTCATTGTCTAAATTTATGGGGTACAGTGTGATGTTTTGATATGTATATTATACACAAAGTAGAATGATTAAATCAAGCAAAATAATGTATCCATCATCTCTCTTACCTATTTTTCTATGGTGGGACATTTGAAATTTACTCTTAATTATTCTGAAGTATGAAATTCATTTTTTTTTGCTATAGTCATCTTGCTATGCAATAGATCTTAAAACTTATTCCACCTCTCTAACTGAAACCTGACCTTTGACCAAGAACTCCTCATTCCTTTCCTCTCTCCCAACCCCAATAAGCATAGTTCTACTCTCCACTTATGAGTTCAATGTTTTTAGAGTCCACCAATAAGTGAGATCATGTGGTATTTGTCTTGCTTTACCTAGCTTATTTCACTTAACATAATGTCCTCCAGGTTTATCCGACAGAATTTCCTTCTTTCTTAAGGCTGAATGATATTGTATTATGTATCTATACTACATTTTCTTTATTTGTACATGGACACTTAAGTTGATTTCATATCTCGGCTATTATGAATAATACTGCAATGAACACATGAGTGCAGGTATCCCTTCAACATATTAATTTCAATATATATATCCTTTGAATATATATATACCCAGAAGTGGGGTTGCTGAATCACAATGGCAGTTCTATTTTTAGTTTTTTGAGGAATCTTCATAGTTTTTGGCATAATAGATGTACTAATTTACATTCAAACCAACAATGTGCAATATTTTCTCTGCATCCTCATCAACAGTCAGTGCCTCTATCACTTTCTTACTATGTGTCTTTAGGCAGGCTATTCAGCTTCTTCATTTTTCTGTCCCCATCTGTAAAATGGCAGTTGATACAATACCTATGTCATGTCATGAACCCGATAGTATGACAGTTTCTCATAAAGTTAAAAATATCTTACTATATGACCTAGGAATATCACTTCTTAGAATTTTCCTAAAGAAATAAAAACATATGTTCACACAAAAAACCTGTACCTGGATGTTTATAGTGGCTTTGTTCATTATTGAGAAAAACATTAAAACAACCTAAATGTACTTCAACTGGTGAATGATAAATGGTGATAAACTTATCTAATTGAATACAAATCATCAATAAAAAGAAATCATTGGCATATGTAACAGCTCGGATGAATCTCAGTGACATTATGTTGAGTGAAAGAAGCCAGTTTTAAAAGATCACATACAGTTTGATTTCATTTAAATAACATTCTCAAAAAGACAGCCCATAGTAAATGATAGAGAACATGTCAGTGTTTATCAGGGGCAGAGTTAGTGGTATGTATGAAAAAAATCTTCTTATTGATAAACATTCGATTTGTTTGCAAAGTCTGCATATTACAAATCCTAGTGCTATACACCATTACCTCAGATCTACTGGGACTTATGTTTAGATATGCTACGGTGTATCCTCAGGAGAATTGATGGAATTTTGGGAGTCTGCTTTAAGAAATTCTTTATCCCATTCCCTTGAATTTTCCTCTAAAACTCTAAAAAGTTTTCAGCTGCATTATACTGCTAAATAAGCTTGGACTTTCTCCTCCTTGTTTGATAGATAGACAAGTGCTCCAATGTGGAGTGGCAATTGCCCCAGCCAATTTTTTTAATAGATGCCATGCCATGTCTTTGGTGATCTATGATACCACCTCTGCTGTATGTTAAGTTGTTATGAAATGCCTGTATATGTTTCTGTTCTATTCAACACTTATCTAATAGTGTATTATGAACAAATGATCATATATTTATAACATAAGTAAAAGATAATGGTATAAAAATGGTAATTTTTCTCAGCTATTCAGGCCTCATATTTGTTTATCATATTGCATCATCATGATTTCAGTTAACAAATTTACAAAATTCCTTCCTGCATCTTCCTCGTCATTTTACCTTCTCTCCTTGTCCAAGGTATTCTTACTTCTCCCTAAGGCCTAGTCTTCCACTTGGAGCCAATTTCTCCATGCTTTCTCCTCCTCTCTCTCTGGTAACTTTAGTCTCTACCTATTCACATATATTCCTATCAGCAGTGAAACATACTCAAGTCCTACCTTAAATTCTAGCAAAATTTAAGAATCTGCTCCATGACTTCCCCTAGGTCTTTTTTATTTTTCTACTTTCCTCAAACCTAATTTCTGTATCTCCTATGTCTATTTGCATTGCCTTGTGTGATCTACAAAACATTCTAGTCTGCTTTCGGTCCACATTGCTTGAACATAGCTCAAGTTCAGCATTGACTTGCTTGCTCCATCCAGTGGACATTTTGTCTTCATCTTTATACTTCCCAGTAAGTAGCCTTTGAAATGTCTCCTTGGCATAAGTGACACTGTCTCCTTTCTCTACATCCTTTCTTGCCCTTTTTAATAGGCCCTTTTGTAGGTTCACATACAAACTTTAAATAGTACTGTTTTTCAAGTCTTTGTCTTTGATCTTTCCCCCCCATTGGTATTCTCTACCTGGACAACTTTATCATTACCCAGAATTTCAGTTCTCTAGCCCACAAGTTATAGTGTTTAGATCTCTATATCCTAGTGCTACATAGTAAGATTCTCTATTCAGCTACTTTGTATATCATAAACTTGACTTTTATGTATCTGAATCTTAATCAAAACAAACAAAAGGCAGTGTAGCTCAGTGGGTAGGGTGCTGGCCACACACAGTGAGGCTAGTGGCTTCAAACCCGGCCTGGGCCAGCTAAACAGCAAAGACAACCGCAACAAAAAAATAGCTTGGTATTGTGGGGGGAACCTGTAGTCCCAGCTACTTGGGAGGCTGACGCAAGAGAATTGCTTAACCCCAAAAGTTGGAGGTTGCTGTGAGCTGTGATGCCACAGTACTCTACTAAGGGCAACAAAGTGAGACTCTGTCTCTTAAAAAAAAAAAAAGAAAGAAAAAAGAAAAAAACAAAACAAAACAGGACAAAATTCTATTTTTCCATGTTCTTTCCAGACCATGTGATAACATTTTTTGCAATATGTTTAGGCTGATAATTTTTCAAATTATCAAATTCCAGTTTTTTTTTGTTTAAGAATTCCTTCTCAATTTATCTTTTTTC
Source organism: Loris lydekkerianus (assembly GCA_963574355.1). Taxonomy (NCBI): domain Eukaryota; kingdom Metazoa; phylum Chordata; class Mammalia; order Primates; family Lorisidae; genus Loris; species Loris lydekkerianus. The sequence goes on along the minus strand of CAUYPK010104613.1, from coordinate 55,952 downwards.
CTCTTGCATTTTACTACAAGGAACAAGAAGAAACTAGTCTTTACCTTTGCTTGAAAATCTCAGCTAAATATCCAAGCTTGCTGCTTAAAAAGTTCTATTTTCTTCCCAATCCTAGAAAACTTTTCAGCCAAGTTTTCTGCCACTTTATAACAAGAATTTCCTTTCTTCCGGTATTCAATAACATGCTCCTATTTTCCTCCTGAGGCCTCAAAGAAGTACTCTAAATTATTAGTTCTGCCAGCATTCTGTTCATGATACTATCTGTATTTTCTAAGATGATACTATATTAACAGAAAAAAAAGACAAAACCCACATGATTATTTCGATTGATGCCTCTCCTTCAGCATCCAATAACATGCTCTTTATTTCCTCCTGAGACCCCACACCCTTCCACTTGGAAAACTGGAATAGAAAGGAATTTTCTCAAAGTGATAAAGGACATTCATGAAAAACCCACAGCTAATTGTAGATGACCTGCTTCTGGGTCAGAGTTTTGAACAAACTCCCTCACTAGAATTTATTGAAAGTCAGCCCTCCACACAAGGGTTGTTAAACAGACAAACAAACAAACAAAAATAATAGCTAACGTTATAGTCCATGGTAAAAGACTACAGTCTTTCCTCCTAACATCAGGAACAAGACAAAGATATTTACTTTCACTATTTCTATTCAGTAATGTACTAGAAGTTCTATCCAGAGCAATTAAGCAAAAATAAAAAAACTAAAAGGCACCCAGATAGGAAGAAAAAGTAAAGTACATCTATTCACAAATGACATGATCCTATATTTAGAAAATCCCAAAGAATATACACACACATAAATACAAATGTTAGAGCTCATAAATGCATTCAGCAAAGCTGCAGGGTGCAAGATTAACACACAGAATCAGTTGTGTTTCTATAAATCGAAGTGATATTCTCTTTAAGGATGTGTTCAGAGATGACGTAGACAGCACAGTTTTGCTATTTTATTAATGCATTTTCTTTTAATGTGTATAAGTGTTCTGTTCACATGGCATTAGGTTAAGTTAGGGGGGAAAGTGGGTAAAGGGAACATGAGTAGATATAGGGGCTGTAAGAGAACTGTGCACTTTATTACATCTCAGTATTTTCTCTATATCCTCAAAGGTGCCCACTAAGTACCCCACATAACATTTTTAAATTTGTTCTTTGTGTCTTCTTCATAGAAACCATTTAACTAGATTTAAGAGAACCCCTAAACTCTTAAAGGTGACATTACAAAATTTCTGAGCATGTGTTCATGGATAGCATTTTCTCTCAAAGGAGTGAAAGATCACCTTTCCAATTTAACAGTTAACAAATATGAAGCTTACATATTTCTTAGGTCTATGGATTTCTTAACACATGGACAACAGAGAGAAAACCTGTCTGTTTTTGGCATACATAGACCTTGAAAACATGTTTAGCTAAATAAAATGACATGATCTTCACCTGAGAATGTGCTTCCAGAAAACAAATAACCATGCTTTACTTTTGATGTCTCTTAATTCACCTCCTAGAATTGATATGAGAGAAAATGGATTTTTTAAAGAAGTAATACATTAAAAGCCAACTTTCTTCAGAATGCTTTCAAGATCTATCAGAGCCACTACTTCCATTAAATCTGCAATTCTGTCATGCATTAAAAGTTGCCACATAAAGGCAATCCTGCCTTCCTAGAAAGAGAGCAAGGCTTGACAAAGCAGTGTGTTATATTGATAGGGTGTTATCAAACCACTTAGGCACTTTTTCCAAATAGTGCAGGGGATTTCTTCATCTTTCTAAGGGTTACTTCATGGCTCTACATCTTAATTTTGGAAATTGTTCTCTGGTCACTTTTGCCTTAGTTTCTTGATACATACACAGAATGTGACCCTTCCTTCCTTCCTTCCTTCTTTCCTTTTTTCCTTCCTTCTTTCCTCTCTTCCTCCCTGCCTTCTTTCCTATTCCCTTTCCTTACATCTTTTTTTGCCTGCCTTTCCTTCAGTACTTTATTTACTTGTAGTTTACATATGATAAGATGCAAAGATCTTAAATGTTAATAGGCCCAGTGCATTTTATGTATGTGTAATTCCCTATAACTACCATCCAGATCGAGACTGAGAAAATTCCCATTATTCCTAAAAATTGCCTTGTGCTCCCTTATCAGTCAATACAGCACTCAGGAAACTTGTCACTATTTTGATTTCTATTACCACTGTTACTTTGCAAGTTCTTGAACTTTATATAAGTGAAATCACATAGTATGTCCTATAGTGTGGTTTTGAGATTTACTTGTGTCATTTTGAGATTTATGTGTATCATTAATTCACAAAAGTCATTCTTCTTGGAGCTAAATTTCACTTTATGAATAAATCAGACTATTGATATGAAGAAAATGAGATAGTACATAATGTTTATAATAAGGTAGGGCAAAGAGCTGGATCCTGAGAAGCAGAGTGGTGCAGCAGAAGTGTGCTGGGCCCCTAACCCAGAGATTGATGGATTGAAACCATCCTGCGGGTTTCTTTTAAGGCCTCACATTATTTTTCCAGGATCACAGGCAAAAGATATCGCTAAGAAAATCACTTCCTGGTGCACCAGCTCAGTTAATTTGACCTCTTTTAAAAGTTGTTACTTCTCACCTGATCTTTATAAATACATTAAGCATTTTCTTTTCCCATTTCTTTTAGAAATACCTGTCCTTCTCACTTGTTTCAAAAGGAGGCAAATCTCTCTCCCCTTTTTGTCTGGAAGTGACAAATTCACCATAATTTCAATGGATTCTTTGAAATGGATATTTTAGAAGACACACCCATCTCTAGTATGTTATACATATATATGTGTGTGTGTATATATATATTATATACATATATACTATATGTGTATATATATATGTAAAGTATTTTTGACTTCTGCCTAATGACTATACAGTCTTCCTCGGTATTTATGGTCGAATAGGTTCCAGGACCTCCCGCAGATATTAATGTCTACGGATGCTCAAGTCCCTCACATAAAGTGGCATATAGTATTTGCCTAACCTATGCAAGTCCTTTGGTCTTTCCCCCCCTCCCTTTCTCCTTTTCTCCCTTCCCTCCTGCCTTCTTCCCTCCTGTTCGCTTCCCTTCTCTCTTCTTCCCTTCCATGCCTTTTGTCCTCCAGTCCTTACCTGCCCTCCATCCTCCCTTCCATCCCACTTTCATTTTTTCTTCCCTCTTTCCTCCCTTCCCTCCTCCCTCCCCACTCCTTTCTTCCTCCTTCCCTCCCTCCTTCCTTTCTTCCTTCCTTCAGACAGGGTCTTGCTCTGTAGCCCAATCTGGAGTGCAGTGGTACAGCCATAGCTCATTGTAACTTTATACTCCAGGGCTCAAAGCTATCCTTTGGCTTCCGCCTCCCAAGTAGCTAGGACTATAGGCACGCACCACCTCCCATATATCTTAAATTATCTCTCTATTATTTATAATACTTGATACAATGTAAATGCTATGTAACTAGTTGATATACTGTATTGTATAGGAAATAATGAAAAGAAAAAAAGTCTATGTGTTCAGGAAACATGCAATTTTTTCCCCAATGTTGGTTGATTCTCAGATGATTGAATACACCAGTGCAGAATCCACAGAGAGGGGGATGGAGCTGGTAGGCTGTTATTGCATTTTTAATTTGGTAGGAGTCTCTTGTTCATTGCTACTCCTTTATTTGCTCCTGTGTATGCATGATTTGTAGAATTTAGATAATTAATAGGAATGCTTTGAAAATTCTTCTCCAAAGCAATACATGTTGCAATAATCATGAACAGAGATGTATCCCCACATGCATGAACAAGATTGTTGTGAACTTTATGGGAAAAACAGAAGCAAGGAAATTAAATATGAAATGATAGAAAAATGGATGCATTAATATTTTTAAAAGTTTATTTGTCAGGATTCCATGGGCAGCCAGAGGATGGGAGAAAGGAAATCTTAGTAAGACATTTGTAAAATTTTTTGAAGAAAAGTCTTATTTTATTTATTTTTTAATGCATGCTGCAAAAATGAGAAGAAATGTTTTAAATTAAAGCATTCAATAGTGAGTTTCTACATAAGGCAAGAAAATATACATTCTCCTACATAATGAGCACCCTAAATTATGAGAATTCACACAAAAAAATTCAAATGGAAAAATATAAATAAGGTGATAAGGGGAATATGTTTTGTTCCTTTACTTTGCTACTTTGAAGATGTTGTTATCTGGAAGTCCCCTAGACCAGTTAGTTTTCACCTAATTTTGCCCACTGATCCTTAAGCATTTTGACAAAATGTAAATGTCCAGGAATAGAAGACTAACTGTATACCTATGGTACATGTATACACTAGAGTACTACCAAGCTGAATGAATATATATAGCTATATTAATTTTTGTGATGCAAGGTAAAAGGGGAAATGAGAATGCATAAAATAGAAGGATAAATCAGAAAGCAATAAAGTTAGTTGTCTCAAGGGTAGTGAGGGTCGAGGAAGGTCAGTGGAAGAGGTTGGGTAGAAGTGACACTTTTCTGAGTATCTTTTTTTTTTTCTTTTTTTCATGAGAAGTGGTTTTTTTAAATGCCTAAAACTGAAAACAAAGTTAAAGAAATAAACCCAACTATATTTTCAGTGAATATTATACCATATCAAAGGGACAAAAAGAGCCAAACCAAGTTATTTTAAAAACAATTATTAGAGCAGGGTGGGAAACATAGCACATTCTGGACTCTTTTTAATGTTATAATAACAAAGCAATTCTGAAGGTATTTTGGGTGTGTTATAGGATAAACCCTGTGAGTAAATGTCATTTCAGCCAGTGTTCCAATTGTGGAAGAAAAGGCATTAAAAATAAGAGATAGGGTGGTGGAAAGCAATAGGGTACCCTGTGGGGATAGATTAAAATTGGGAAATACATTGCAAAAACATGGCATATGTACATGTACATATATTCATGTATGTGTGCACATGTATATATCTATAATATATACGTGTGTGTGTCTATGTATATACAGCATCATGTATGTATATGTGCATTCATGAATTTTTGCTGAAAGTTCCTAGAAGCAAAGATACTCCAGAAGCAATAGGCACATTTAGGCCCTTTTTAGGTCTCTAATGTTATTCTTCACTAAAAGCTCACCTCTGAGAAATAACTGACTTCAAGACTGGGATAGGGTGGATGTAGTCAAACCTGGAACAACTTGTTATGCCAGAAGCCGATTAAGAAAGTCCTAAAAGTTATGATGGCAATATGTCACAAGGACATAATAAATAGCTTGAAGGGGCTCCCACTGATCAACTTGGGTACAAATCATGCATTAACTTGGGTTAATTTGAATACCAACATAATTAAAGGCAATAATGTATTGGACACCATTTAAAAATAGATTTCACAAGTCCGTGGGCATAAAAAAACGCATAAATAACTAGAGGTTCAGGAAGGACTCTTGCGTACAGTAGAATGCCAAAGTGCAGACTGGTAAATATGAAGAGAATGCTGAAATTGAAAACTCATTTTTCAACTGTCATAGTAAAAACTATTCAGGTAGGAATTATCAATGGAGGCTAAATCGGAAAAAAATTAATGTGGAGTAAAGTATGTGTATGAACTTCGGCTATTTTTTACAAGCTTTTTCCTTGGGGCAACTCAGGTTTGGAGCAGAAAACAAAACTTCCATGAAGATGGCCCACAAGGATAGGGTTTGAACCCACGTGTGCAGAGAACAATAGCTTAGCAGTCCATCACCTTAACCGCTCTGCCACCTCATCCTAAGGTCCTGTAGGTCATTGATTTCAGTAACATGTATATCACAGTCCTTGCACTCATTTTAAAGAATTTTCACACTGAACAAGTTCTTTTCACCTTCCTCCCGACAACCTTTCACAATTTGATGATCCTGCCTTAATCAGCCAGTATCTCCAGCCTCAAGTGTCATCATTCCCCAGTATCCACACTTGCTTTCCAGCTTTGGTGAAAATTTTTTTCTCTATTCTCTCCAAGTTCTATATTCCCCTTCTGTTTCTTAGAATTTCTACCTGCAACATTCTTTAACCCTCCTCTCAAGTGAGGCGTTACAGCCCTTTTTACTGAAAGCTAAACAGTTTGCAATTTTTGCCAGACTTTTCCTCTTGCAAGCATATTTCCACTGTATATCACAGAATTTTATCCCAATGTTATGTAGTTCTATGCTCAAAGACGCTGTCATGCAATACTGTAACAGAAAATGCCTGCATAAATTGAAAAGTGAATTTTTGTTATTTCCATTGACAAAAAAAATCTCTAAATGTTTTAGTGATTTTTCTTCTGGCTTGAATTACCTTTATTTTTAATGGTAGTACCCAATAAAAGACATAAGTAGACAATTTTGTTAAGTAATTTATTATATCTGAAAAATAGAATTGCAGAAAATCATCTTTTAAAGAACTGGTAATGTTTTTCCCTCAATTACAGTGATGGCCAATGAATACTTCCTATCTTTGGAAGATGGTTGTTGATGAAAATGAATAGCACAAAAGACCAGTAGTTTGTGGTTTTGAATAAGTCAGGGGCTTACAAAAGGTGTTTTTGTTATCATTTAGGGCACATTTTTTAAAGTAGAATCTTCAACAAAGTTCCATTAAGTCTATCTAAATTTAATAAAGCAACGGTATCGATAAATAAAGCAGCAGAGGATTTTGGACCATATTCACATTCTTTGACAAAAGCAAAAGAAAAAATTTATGAGTCTTAGTGTATAAAATGAAAACACTAACCTTCCGTGATATATGTGAAGGTTCGCTTTCTTTGAAAGTGTAGTGTTATTAGGCGGAAGTAAATGAGGAATTTGTCACCTCCATCTAATCATGTAAAATATTCAACTGAGGTATGGCTGTGTCTTGTTCACAGAAGACTTAGGAGACATCAGTATTTCCAATTGTTCTTTCTGTCTTAGTAAGATAACATAGAAATTGAGAATGATTCGCAAGAGAAGATGGAAGCAGAGAGCATTCACATTCCCCAAGGAACTATGTGGTCAGGGAGGCATATTTTCAAAAAGTGTTTGAGTGAAAGGAACTTCAAGAATTCCATGGTCTCCGTTCCAGCAACACTGCCGCTGAGGTGCTCTGTTGCACCCGGCGCTCGCTTCTCTGAGCTCCCTTAGCACTAGAGTTTTTCTTGCCTACATCCCCAGGCTTTCTCACCTCGCCGCCTCTTTCCTCTCATCTGTGCCTTTCTCCGAAATCTAACCGCCCCAGCAATTTCTGGGTAACTGAGCTTTCCCAATCTGCCCAGGAGGGTGATTTTTCATGAGCTAGTCATGGCCCAGATCAGGAGGGAATCCTTGCTAGGAAAGGTGGAGGTGATGTGGAGTAAAACTCTGGTCCTGGGTGGAAATCTATTGGGGGGGGGGGGATCTATTCAGCGCATTTCCCTGGGTTCTCTGTCCAAGGAAAACTTGCTCTTGGAAATTTGAAGCAGCATGAATGTGTACTGACTATTGACTATCTTTGGTTGCGTCTTCCCTGCCACTTCTATCCCTTTGTAGTCTTGTCTGAGGACAATTTTCTCTCCCAGACCCATTCCTTGAGGAAATCCTTTTCTCAATTTCCATCTCAACTTTTCTGTCACAAAATTTCGCTTCTTTCCTTCTCACCAACTGCTTATCTCCTGTCTCCACAGTTGTTTGCAGATCTTCTCTGGAGACTTTGATTTCCATCCAGTTCCATCAGGGCTCGGTGACTTCCTTGGGCATTTTCTCTCCAGATTTCTCCCTTTTTACCCAAGAAGCAAACTGTGCTCAGCAACAATTAAGTTGTTCTTTGGTTGGTGATACTAGGTTCAAGAGATACTAGGTTCAAGAGATGTGACTTGGGAATATTAGGAATTAAATTTGGACCAGTGACATTTATGATCAACGGGATGGATTGTGGAGAGATGGAGGGAAAAAAAAAAGTCAATCCTAAGGTTCCACCAAGACTTGAACTTGAATTACTAGATTCAAGGTCCAGAGTGCTAACCATTACACCATGGAACCACTACTGAAATACTCTTCTCTGAAGTGGTAGATGACCTATTTCTCCATTCTTGGGTTTTCTTCCCTTTGTCCCCCTGAGATGTAGACACCTGCTTTTCTTCCCCTAGCATAAGTCATTGTGCTTACCCACGTGTCTAAACCCCAGACCCCTACTCCCAAATGTTTGGAAATCTCCCATCCACTCACCTACCCCAGTGTTTCCTCTTAAGTGGTTTGGGAACATGGTGTTCCTAGGCCTTTATTTCTTTGCTGAAAAACAAGCTAATTTGTTTAACAAAACGGGACTGTATGCCAGGATTTTCTTACCTAGGGCTCACAGCCACCCTGTGAGTTGGGAACCATTATCTCTGTTTCACAGGTGAGAAGCTTGACTCAGCAATCTGAGATCCATCACTCCTGCTTCTTTATCAGATCTATTGCTTTCTTGAAAGTCATTTTTTATTAGGGTTGCATTTTGAGAATGTGTTGTGAAAAGATTTTACCAAAGTCACAGGGGAGGTGCTGGTATTTACAAAAATGGAAATAAATGTGCTTGGACAGTGAGGCTGGAAGAAGATACCAGTAGTTCAGTAGGAAGGAGAAAAAGAAACAGAAACCCTTTGAGAATTTCCCAGTATCAAGTGCAGCCTACTATATAGCTCACCAATGGAAATTATGCTGGTGAGAGACTCCCAGATGGATCCAAAGAATCACACACAAGAGCCCATGTGCAGTACTGGGGAAACACACATGCACATACATGTACACACCACAGTTGATTTCTGTGATGGGTCTTGGTGAGTATCAAAGAGTCATGTCATAGACTGAATCATGAAGAAATAGAAAATCTGAATAGCCCAATAACAGCACAGGGATTTGGAACTTCAAAGAGCATCGTGTATTAATCCAACCTTTTTAACAGGCAAAAAGGTGAGAACGTATAGGAATCAGGAGATCAAACCCACAACCTTGTTATTACTAGCACTGTGCTCTAACCAGCTGAACTAACCAGCCCCCTTTGTTTAGATTTTTTTTTTGTTTTCTTTCATGTCCTGAAAAAGTTAAATGTGTCAATATAAATTTCTTGTTGTATAAAGAAGTTTTTTAATTTTACTAATTTCTATCTTTAATAAAAGGAATGAGAAACTTTATCTTAAAAACTAAAACAAACAAGTCCATTTTTATTGGACTCAAGCATGGCTTCCATGCCCGCCATCAAGCTACTTGGTTAGTCTGACCAATTTGCCTGGTGCTGGAGTTTCAAATCACCAAGGCTGATTGAAAAAACTGGCAGAATCATTACAGTTATTTAGTTGCTTAGTGCTTCTGTAAGTACTGTTCTGGTGAACATTAACATGTACTACAAAGATTTTCTTACTTTGTGCCCACTCATTTGCCCATCCAGGTTTCTTGCAAGGTTCCTAGTGTACATACATGCAGGGAAGCACTCTAACCTCACCTTAATTTCACCTAGAGCTCCTGAGTCTAAATGGAATTTTGCAATCATTTTGTAGAAACAAGGCTCTTAGCAGTAAGTGAGCTCCTGGAGCCCAGACTGGATCTAGAGTGTAGGATCCAACCCAGCATTCTAAAAGCCTCTGACTTTACTCAAAAACGTGGCCTTGCATTGACCCTTTAGTGCGGATGGCCCAAAGTGGGAGGACTATTTAGCAAAACAGCTGTGAACTGAGAATGAATCTGTGGTCTTTTGGGGATCAAGAAATGGGAAATGGTCATCAAGACCAGCAGGTTACTTGGTAGACTCTGAGCCACTGAGTTCTCCCTAAAGAATCTTGTCTTATGCATCTGTCTCCCCATGGTACCTCATATTTCTCTCTCTTCTTTCCTAAAAGCCATGTGTTATGTCTAAAAATATCATCTGGCAACAAATAAATTGTTGGAGACTGGTAATGTCCACTTAGTGGCCATGAATGTTGAATCTACAAGCACAGATCTTTTCCTTGAAGAAATCCAGAACGGCCTATGGGGAAAGCCTGCAGTTAGTACTTTAGATTTGACAGAGACCCCCCCTTAACCCACCCCTAACTGTTATCTACCATGACATGGTGATCTTCTATTCACACCACAGCTAATACACAGGGGGAAGACAGTTGACAGAACAACCTTTTTATGAAGGCTGAGGGAGCATGAAGGATCCTGTGACTTTACAATTCTAAAGATTTCCACTGGAAAGTTCAACTAAGAAAACTTAAAAAAGAGTAATAGACTTTGGAAAACGTGCACTGCTTCCACCTGGTTTTGAACTGGGGGAACTTTCACATGTAAGGCAAACATGATAACTACCACACTATGGAAACATGAGTTGGACATCTGGTTTCCTAAGAGAGAATTCAATTTTTCAGATTGCTTTGGCACTGATACTATCAAATTGATTGGTTTTTCTTTTCTTTTTTTAGTTAATAGATATCTATTCCTTTAGTTGAACAACCTGTACACAAAATTAAAGTGTATGGAATGTATAGTATAAGATATTTTCTCTTTTAAGTAGAAAGTGATTTAGGTCTTAGGTCTCAAAAATTTGTCTGAGCCTGCTATGAGTATTTTCTAGAAATTAAGTAACTGAGCCCTTTTTTTTCCCCCTGAGGCTGGGGCTAAACCTGCCACCTCCAGCGTATGGGGCCAGTGCCCTACTCTGTTGAGCCACAGGTGCCACCTAATTAACTGAGCCTTTGAAACTTCTAGAGAACATAGGTGAAAACTGGTTCAGAGAAACCAATAGAAATTTGAAATCAAACTATTAAAATTATCAAACTAAAAATATGGACAAAATGGAGCAATTTCTCTTCTGTATTTCCTTCACACTCAAATATACCCTAGGGAACATTACCCTAATCTACTAGCAGACATAAAACATAAATGCAACACAATGTGGTAGGATGTTTAAAGTGAAGGTTAGCATATAATGGCCTAATTTTGTGAAATGCTATGTTTTAGGGTGGTTTGGGCAGAGATGAGAAAAATAACTGTAGATGTGCAAGTTTAGATCAGAGACCATTAACTTAAATTGACACAACTATGACTTTTCCCTTGAGCCTTAAGGATGTACTTGTATACAACCACCTTGCCTCATCTGATGGCTGCTGCCAGACCTGATTGGTTTTCTTATTAAAAAATTAGCAATCAATAATATAGAAGTCTATGATTGATTTTATCCTACAAATTAGCAAAACTTTATTCCTAAATAAGTTATTCTTTATTGACACAATGATAATATATTATGATTTATTTAAAACTATGTTCCAGGTTGCTCTGGTTTGAATATTTGTCCCCTCCAAAGCACATGCTCAAATTTAATTCTCAATGTTGTAGTATTGAATATTGAAGTATTGAGAGAGGACTTCAAGAGGTAATTAGATAACGAGGGCAGGGTCCTCATGAATGGATCAATCCATTGTTGATTAATGGATTAATGGGTTAAACTGGCAGTGGGATTGGTAGCTTATATAAGAAGAGGAAGAGAGACCAAACTCATTCCTTTCCCTTCCACCCATGTGATATTCTGCACCATTTGGGGGACACCAGTAGCACCACCTCCCTCAAATGGGACTTCTTGGTCTCCTCAACTTTAAGAAATAAATTCCTTTTTTTTTTTTTTTCATAAATTACTCAGTTCCAGGAATTCTGTTATAAGCAATAGAAAACAGACTAAAAATATGCAATTATTTCTCTAATGTAAATTTAAAAAGAATGTAGATGTTAATTGACTGATCCACTGATCACTGGTCTCAAGTATAAATACATGTTAGGTGGAAGTGTGAGAAGGGATACTGACTGTAAACTTTCATTAAAAAACTCATTAACCTGGGGGAGGGGAAAGAGATTGGGTAAATTCCCACCCAACAGGTACATGAACACTTCCTAGGTGAAGGGCACAAGTACAACCTTGTCTTTAACCTTATAAAAGCAAACGATGTAACCTACTGGTATGTACCCTTATCTTAATCTGAAATTTTAAAAAACTCACTAATTTATAAAATAATGCTCCCACACAAATGTGAAACTATTAAGGGAAGCACAATCTTTGCATTATATATAGTATTCAAGAGAGAAAACTTATTCTTTTTGTTGTCTCTTTACTATAATATTGCAATCGAAAGTGAATTATGCAAATTAATCAAAAGACACACTAGTCCCTGGAACCTGCACAATCTGAGTGTGATTGTCTTTTAAGCCTTGATGAACAGGCACTCCACAATTTGGAGATATTGCTTCCTACAGAAAGGATTTCTGAAGGGTATCATGTTTTTTGAGATGATTTCCCCAGAGAGTCGTCCAATCTCCTTTGCCAGGTGCGCCCAGGGTCAGGCTTGGATTCATTCAGTAGCCTTCCTGTCTTTGGCCTCAGTTTTTCCAAGTGACTTCAACTCGGCTCTGTGTGAGCTCTGAGCCCGGATGAGGTCTGAAAATGTGATTCCAGATACCATTCCACAGGCAGCAGGCAAAATTTCGTGAGCCGTGGTCTGCATTGGTTTATCCCAGTGGTCCTCCCCAAGTTATAAAACAACGGACTTCAGAAACTGAGCATGCATTCTTCCCCATCAGTAGTCTTAGCCTTCTGCATAACCTGTTTGTCCTGACGACCTGTTTCCTCCACTGCTTGGTTCCCATGAAGACCTCCAGGACTTGGCTTGTAGCCACCTTTGTTGAATCTTTCCTCTCTGGGTCATTTCTACTGCAGGGTCAATGTCAAATGGCGCCTTTGCAGGAAGCCATAGTTGCTTGTTGCTTTGGGCAGGACAGAACCTCCAGGTCCAGGCTGGGCTGCAGTCACTTGTTGCTGGGAACCTCGCTGCAGTGCAATCATCCGGAAGTTCCACTTAGGTTTAAGAGGTTCGGCTGGAGTAGTGGCAGGCGCCTGTAGTTCTAACTAGTTGGGAGGCTGAGTCAGGAGGATCGCTTGAACCCAGGAGTTTGAGGTTGCTGTGAGCAAGGCTAAGGCCACTGCATTCTAGCCTGGTCAACAGAGTGAGACTCTGTCTTACAAAACAAAAAACAATCAACACCCCCAACAAAAATAACTGCATATTAAACTATGACAAATGTCATATAGTTAAATACTATGCTTGCATCTTTAAAAGAGAATAAATAACTCTTTTCTTTTTTTGATATGGAAAGATTACAAAAATAAGTTCCAGGTAAAGAAAAATTAAAAGGGACAGAAGAAATGTGGATAGAATGCTACTGTCTGTGAAGAAAAAATAGTTGCGTAACTTTGCTTATGCATTTCAAATTTCTGAAATGATAAACAAGATATTAAAAACAATGGAAACAGTTGGGGGGGGGCAAAGACTGGGTAGAAAAATTGGGTTCACAGAAAGATTGGCTTTAACCGGCCTCTGGAATGGTGACTAGAGCCACATTTCTAGAACTTATTAATACCAAGATCATTTCTCTTACCTTTAATCTCTTGACGATTTGAGAAAGGAGGTTGGTTGGTTTCAGGGCTATTTTGGAAAGACAATTTATAAGTGACCTTTGTTTTGCGGTCATTCTGGAAATCTGAGGCAACAGGTAGGTAGGAAGACTCCCTAATGGTGATCAAGTCTGGTCCTGGTGGCTCCTGGCATAAGAAACCTGGGAGACTCGAGGACAATTGACAATCAGATCTGTTGGGAATATCTTTCCGGCACCAATGTGCATGGATTCGATAGTAGTAGTAGTGGTGATTCATCATGTCACACACGGTCCATACTACCTACCAGACATGTAGAGAGCAGTAAATATTTCCATAGATTCCCAGGCCGTTAGCCCGAATTTGAACAGTTTTAAGTGTCCTATTTCAGGTCTACAAATACTGCTTAAAATCAATGTTCTTTCTTTTATTTTGGTTTTGTTTTAAGAGAGAGGTTTTAATTATTTTTACTAAGGATGGAAAGTAGTAAAGAAAGTATTTTTTTCCTTGTGTGACAACAGAAAGTTATATTTATATACACAATATTTTCAAAGTGGGGGAGGAGAGAACGTTTTCTGTAGAGAACAATCATTATGAAAAGAATTGTCCATTTTAGCCAGCTGGCCGGTTAGCTCAGTTGGTTAGAGCGTGGTGCTAATAACGCCAAGGTCGCGGGTTCGATCCCCGTACGGGCCATATCTTTGCATTTTCACGTCAGTGTACAATGCTTCGCGAAATTCTGTTTTGCAAAGTTCCAAATCCATCGCCCTCTTTGTTTCTTAACCCACACACAAGCCAGCTCTCCTCCTAAATTCCCAAACATTTCACATTTCCCGTTTCCTCTAAGAGTTATACCCATGGGGCAGAAGGTCCAAGACTGGGACCCCTGCATAATAGAGAAAAAAAGTGAAAAAAGTTTTTGACTTTTTTTTTTTTAAAGAAAGTTTATTTGATTTCAAATCGTCTTTTTAAAATAGTCCCGAAATCAATCTCCTCTCTCAAGTCGCCAAGAGATAAAAAGTAAAAGGAGAAATTCTTGAAAGTTTGTTCTTTTAGGTGTCTCTGAAGAAAAACCCTTTCAGATTTAGCTGACAGATGATTGCCCAAAGAGAGAGCTATCACTACTCTGATAGTGGATAGATGGACTAAGACACACCAGGAAATGGAAATAGTAAAAGAGCAGAGTTTGTGTTCCTTGTGACAGACGAATTGGAATTCAAGTCCCAAAATATTAAACATGACAAAAGACCAATTTTAATGTCAAAGACCTCGAATCCAATAAAATTAGAATCGTTACAAATAGCTATCTACTGAAAAATATATTAACCACATTTATGAAGTAAAAATTATAGGATACAAGGAGATTTTAAAAAGCAGTAATAATAGAGATTTGAAACTGTGGCTCAAGGAGTAGGGCGCTGGCCCCATATACCGGGGGTGGCGGATTCAAGCTCGGCCCGGCCAAAACTGAAAAAAAAAAAAAAAAAAAGAAAAGAAAAGAAAGAAACCGATACTCTCAGTATAAGATAGATTAAATGAAACAAAATAAGTAAGGATATAGAAAAACTTAAAGCATATAATCAAAAGGTAGATCTTATGGATATAATTTATAATCTGGCGTAGATAATACACATTCTTAACTGCACAGGAAACAAGAAATTGATGATACAGTGTATCACAAAAAGAACATCGTTGAGTTCCTCAAAGTAGAATATGGGCTTGCTTTATAACACCCTTTAACACTCAGCCTGGACCTTGAGGAGTGTTCTGCTCATCGAATTCCTATTTGCTATGTATAGGGAAAGTTTAGGAGAGCTTAGATGGAAAGTCAGGACGAGAAAAAGTAGAGGAGAGACAAATACCTAAAGCGGGAGCGGAGCTAACTTAAGCGAGGGCAGTGGGAATACTCCTTAACTTTTCTAGAAGAGAAGGGGTCGGCTTTCGAAACTAATATCCGACCCGCGCCTAGCCACTCCCCACGCGTGCTGGGTCTCTTCAGAGCCCCGTGGGTCCCCACTCCTCTCTCAGAGCCCAGCTCCTCTCGGCTAAAAAGCGGGAAGCCCTGCGGTCTCGTGGGGTGATGCAGCCGGGTGGGCTGAGCCGAGGCTCCCTAGCCAGAGGGTGGGATGGGGAGTGCAGGGCTGCGCGCTAGCGAAGTGAAGCCGCGCGACTGGCAAGTTAGAGCGGGTATTAGGGAGGTCGCAGCTCCCGGCCGAAGTCAGTAGTAGTGAGGCAAGGTGAGGCTCGGGGTTCCCCAGTCATGGCCCCGGAGGCCGTGACGGCCAGCGGGGAGGCGGGCGGTGGCACAGCACGGGGGAAGAGTGCAGACAGCGGGGTGCCGAGCCCCGAGCTGGCAGAGAAACTGGGGAGCCTCCCTCCCTCAGGAGCCTAGCTTTCCGCCATCCCCACTCCTTGGGCGTCCTGGCTTTCTCAGCCGGCTGCTGCTGGAGCGACTGGCCCGCTAAGGGACGCCGGAGGAGGAACTGCCCCACACCGGGCGGGCAGCCAGTGAGGCAGCGCAAGGCAGTGGGCGGCGGAGCGTGGAAAGATACCAACGCCAGCGATCTCAATTTTATTAATTGCTAGAGGAGGTGGCAAGACTAGGAATTTATTTCTGCTAATGATGTAAAATAAAGAGTTCCTCTGCAAATTTTGATTTTTCTGTAGTTAAGAAAAAGGGTTGAGGGCTGGGGACATGCCCCACAATCCCCTTTAAAATATGTTTGAGAAATTGTTCATTTGGTTCTTTTCATATAATTATTCTAACCAAAGCCATCATTACTTTGATTGTAATAGTGGTTACACGTATCTATAAGTATGTCAATATATTAAACTGTACACTTACTATGGGTGTGTTTTACTGTATGGAAATCATCCCATTATGAAGTTGCTTTAAAATTAAAAAAAAAAAAATCAGAATCTTGCACAAACTGTTCCAGATTCTGCTTTTTGAACATAACAAGATATCATCAGCATCTATGAGACACAGAATAAAAACTAATTATTGTGTTTGGAAGAGTGGAGACATTAATAATTGTTAACACATATCCATACACTATTTTAAGTTTTTAGGCAAAAAGTGTTTTGTTTGTCCCCTCTGTAGGAGAGCTTTATGAGTGTCATCATCCTTCTTGCTTTCCCATTGCACAAAGCCTCTTGCTTGTATATGCTCCCTCCTTCCATGATTACAAACAGAACATCTCAGGTTTAACTTCTGCTGAACATGCCAATTTGATGGAAAATAAGCTCTGATTCTGTCAAGTGTACAATATGAAAATGCTATCTGATAGATCTTCAAATACTAATAAAATAGTGATTCCAAGTTACTGTGTTCTATGATGAAGGAAAATTACAGTACGATGTGTAAGCATGCTAACTATTTTGTGAAAAGAAGAGAAAACAAGAATTTGTATACATATTTTCTGGTGTAAGGAAAATTGGAAAGAATACATAAGTAACTACACATAGAGTTTACCCACGGATGTTAGAAATTATTTTGGGGGCTCGGCACCTGTAGCTAGCCACATATAAAGGAGCTGGTGGGTTTAAACTCAGCCAGCCTGGGCCTGCCAAACAACAATGAGAATTACAACCTAAAAATAGCTGGGCATTGTGGTGGGAGACTGTAGTCCGAGCTACTTGGAAGGCTGAGGCAAGAGAATTGCTTAAACCCAAGAGTTTGAGGTTGCTGTGAGCTGTGATGGTACAGTGCTCTACAGAAGGAGACATAGTGAGACTCCGTCTCAAAAAAAAAAAAAAAAAAAAGAAAGAAAGAAAGAGAGAGAGAAAAGGATGATTTTGGGGTGGATGAGGTATAAGAAGAGACTTCTTACTGTATCTCTATTTTTGTATTTTCTAACTTTGAAATGTGAATCTATTTCATACTCCCCAATTAAACTTTAATTAAGCATTTAAAAATAATGCCTTAGTCTATCATGAGTTCCAGGAACATGATTAAAAAGAAAAACAGATGTCTTCAACATGTTGATTCAGTCTTCAGAAGGTTTAAATGAAGGTTTTCTTCCTGTTGATGTTAATGAAAAATTTTCATATGTTGTTTAAAAAGTCTTGTTTTGTTTTTTACCAATCTGGTGACAACCCAACCGGAGAAGTCATAGTAAGTGTGGATGGTTTTTACAATTTTTTTCTCAGATGGCAACAATCCATATAAGTCAGTTTTTTCTGCATAATGGGGATAAATCAAAAACCTAAGCCATTAGTACAGCCAGAAATTCATCAGAAATATCTGTTGAAATCATCATCTCAGTTCAGATCCTCTAAATTACCCATTGAGAGTTACTGCAGATATTGTTCCAAACCTTAGGATGAGCCTGAGAGACCATGAAATTTGCCCAGTCCAGGCCAAACAGGGTTGAAACCCAGCATCTTGATGGCATTAGTACTGTGCTCTGAACAGCAGAGCTAACCAACCATAGCAAGTGGTGTCTTTTCTTTTTCTTTTAAAAACTTATGCCAAAAAGGATTTTTCAAAAGTTTTTTTTCTAGAATAAAACAGGAAACTGACTCTTCTTTTACTTTAGCAAGATATTGAGTTATATCTGCTATGGCAAGTGGAGCTAACTTTTTATTATTTTATATTTTAAATCCGAGAGAATCTCTCTCGGTTGCCCAGGCTTGATGCAATTCTGCGATGGTAGCTCACTCTAGCCTCAAATGCCTGGGTTCACATGATCCTCTGCAGTAGGGACTCCAGGCGCGCGCCACCACGCCCTGCTAATTTTTATTTTTTTTGTAGGTATAGCAGTGCCCGGACTGGTCTCAAACGTCTGTCCTCAAAGCCACATGCCAACCGTGGCATCCCAAAATGCTTGGATCACAGACATGGGTCACAACCCAGGGCAAGCAGTACCACCTTCCCAACTGTCCTTAATTTCAGCAGTGGCAGTTTTAAAGCTTACCTTCGGAGGCAATAAGAATGGAGTCCACAAAAGATGCAAACATAAAACAAATCCCACTGATGGGCGGTACAGGGTCGTTGCAGGGATCAAACCGCCTCAACCTTGGTGTTATTAACACCACATTCTAACTAAATGGGCTAACTAGCCACCACTTGAAGCTCATTGCTCTTTTTTTAGAAGATATAAACAACGACAAAATTAAAACTTTATTTTCTTGGGAATAAGCAAAACCCGGAGACCATCAAAACCAACTTTTAAAAATCCCCACATTCTTCCTATTTTATTCTCCCCATCCCGAAAACGGGCAAAAGAAAAAGAGAAAACCTCAATATTTAGCTCAAAGGAACCCTGCCTCACGTGAAAACCTCGCCTTTGTCAAACAGCCAATTCTGACCTGAAAGGTTCAAGACAACGCCTCTGAGGAGGGCTTCCTTTCTCCCACCTAGAGAAGGCCCGGAAGAACTGGAAGCTGCTCTAAGCCTGAGGTATCGGCCAGAGGATCACAGACAGAACCCAGGTCTGAGCCGCCACAGGTTCACAGGAAGCGGCTAGTGTGCGCGGGTGCGGATTCCACTATATTCCTAACAGGTGGGCCCTTTCCGCAGTGGGTTAAGCCGGGAAACTTGCACCTTGTCGTCGGCTGGCCTCAGCGTGGTTCCGTGGTCACCAAGACACTGAAATGGCTTTGGTTCTGCGTGGGTGCGATTACCAAGACCAAGTAGAGCATCTTCTCCAGAATTCTGACTCCTCCCCACCTCCTGGCATAATCAAGATCCCCAAATCAATGCCAAGAACTCAACTCCAGGTCCCCAAATAAATGTCCAGAGTCATATTTACCTAGACCTGGAGAGAAACATCTAGATCTAAGGAGTGTGTAGGCGTTCAGGCTCAAATTGGGCAACTTCAGAGGCAGGAGGTAGGAAATATCTGCCCCTAGCAGGTACAGAACAGAAGGCCTTTATCACTGGCCATGAAATAAAACTCAAAACTCATGATGGTGGTCGGCTTTGGCTCTGAGTTGCTGCAATAAGGGGAAATGGCTAATTCAGGAGTGTGTGTGTGTGTGTGTGTGTGTGAGAGAGAGAGAGAGAGAGAGAGAGAGAGAGAGAGAGAGAGAGAGATATGGGGAGGAGGAGGAGGAAGAGAGGGAGAAGGAGAAAAAGAGAGAAAAAGAAAGAAATACAACATGAGCACCAGGCTGGTTTTTTGAAGGAAAAAGAAAGAAAAATCGTCATACTCTTGAAACTGGTTGACAGAAAACTTTTAACTACAACCTTAGTTAAGCAATTTTAATTTTTGACAGAGGGTTTTTGATCTAGTATCAAGAACTTCTACCATTTCCACTAACACACATATACCTCACAATTGCAATCCTAACACTGATAGTGAAATAAGATGCTCAAAAACTTCTTGAGATCTCATTGTTCTAGTCAGCAAATTAGATTGTGAAATTCTAATTGATGCATTGATTAAATAAGTATTTTTGAGTGCTTATTTTGTGCCAGACACTATTCTATGAAATAGGATATAGAATTAAATAAGCAAACTAAATTGTCTGTCTTTATGAAGCTTACAATTACAAGCATGACATAATTAAACAAATTACATAACATAATAAAAGATTATTAGGAGAAATATAAAGCCAGAAATTGAGGAGAATTGGAAGTCCACCCTTCAAAGCAATTTTGGAACTCCTTTTCTGGAATGACCATCAGAGCTATCATTGTAGGACACACAAAAATACTCCAAAGTAATGAACCCCACTCAACAAGACACATTCCCATATCATGTCGACATGAATGCAGATATGAGACAAGTTGTTTGTACAGTGCTGCCGAAGTACACACATGGTGGCAAGTTCACAAATTTAACTGTTAGACCTCCACATACCCAACCTGTTATGTAATCTGTTGTATAACCCCCACCTGTTGATCACCCAAAAAGTTGGAAACACCAACCAATCCTGCCAGGAGAAAAGCAGGACAAACTAGTTAGCATGTAAAAGGCAGCATATATGGAGACTTTCTGATTTTTCTCCACTCATGGAGACTGACCTATTTCTCTCACTCTAGAACATATTTTCACTTTGAATCATTTTGTGTAGCTTTTGTCTTCACCTTCAGTTCATATAGCTTCTTTATTGTTCTTGTAGTAAACTGTGTGGAATTGTATTCAACTTGGTAACAGTACTCATTCTTGATACTGGAACCTGGGGGACCAGGGAACATTCAGACAGACTTAATGAATACGCAGGATTTTCATTTAAACTTTCTGGAATTTGCTTAAGTTCCTACAATATATTAAGAATCACTCACTGAATTGTGGTAGGAACAGTGGAAGTCTTTTAGAGAGGACTGATGGCTTCCATGCCCTCTTTTCTAATGCTTCACCTCTGTGTGAAAAGGTTCTGCCCTAGTGGGCACAGCAAGCCTTAAGAACTGGCTGCTCTGGGGCCCTGTCTGAAGAGAGTGACTTTATTTAGAATACAGCATGGAAAAATCCATGACCAAGGGCACTGCCGAAAACAAAAGATATCTCCATGAAGAGTAATCAGGGCAGTTTGACATGTCAAGGATATTCATAGGATAGGGACATAAAAATTAGTAGATTTAATTTAGAAATCTATCAGAAATTTAATGGGAATATCTAGGAGAAAAGAGCCAAATAGGGCCCTCTGAAGATCACACTCAACTCTAGTGGTCTGAAAGATTGTGGATATGCACAAGGCTGCACCTGCTCAGGAGAGACCAAAGACTTTGTCTCTGGCTAAATGCAGGGAAGCACCTTGAATCTAAAGAACGGTCTCTAAGCCACACGAGATTCAAGGGGGAGAGGTTTAGAGAAGAATATACACGTGGACAATGGCCAAATTCTATGTAAAAATAGAATTCTGACCTAAACTTGTAGTAACCAGCCCAGGCAGCCAATCCAGTACTTACAGTAACCAGTCCAGAAGTCAAACAACTATCTGTAGCAACCAATCAGAGAAATCAAACAATAATTCCTGTACCATTTGGCTCTAAATGGCCAGGATTTGGTTAATAACTCACAATTTCCTATTTTTGCCCTTGCTTTGAACTTAGGATAAACCAGGCAAAGCTAAATATGTACTCCTAAGCAATCGCATAGAATGTCCCTCTTCTAGTTAGCCAGCCCGCTGCTTCCAGTTAGGACATACCTAAAACCCTCTCTTCTTTTCAGCTACAAAATGTTTTCACTCCTTTGCTTGCCTATGAGTCTCTGTGGCTGACTACCTTGGTATAGCAATTTCTGATTAATTAGCCTTCACTTGCTGTCATGTGGGTACTGTTATGGGTAGGGTCAAACTCTGCTGCTCCCCCCCCCAATTTGGGGTATTTTCTGCTGCATACCCCCCCCCCCCAAAAAGATATGTTGAATTCCTAATCCTCAGTTGCTGGAATTGTAACCCTATTTGGAAATACAGTTAGTATCTTTACAGAGATAACCAAATTAAAATGAGATCATTAGGCTGGACCCTAGTCCAATATAACTGGGATTCTTTTAAAAAAGGTAAATTTGAACACAAAGATAGGCAGGTATACATCATATGTGTATGAATGTTTCTGTATATGTCTGTCCTGCCCTAATGATTTGTCTATATGCTAATGCCAAAATCACATTTTCTCAATTATTGAAGTTTTATTGGAAATCTTTTGATCAGGTAGCATGAGTCCTCTACCTTTGCACTGCTCCAGACTCAACTAGAGAGCTTTCTAATGAGTGATGTTGAGAGTGTGGTCTAGTGAGGGAACATAGAACAGGTATGTTTATAAGGCCCCTGAAGTTCTGCCTCCGGGAGAAGGTTATGCCTGGACACAAGCCAGAGCAGAAACCTTTAAAGCACAGTGTCAAGGACAGAGCCTCACTTGATCATAATGAAGTGTGGAATTGTTTGAGAAAAACCAGAGATCATCAGGACACATTGTTTCTAAATTCCTCAACACCATTTATCCTCATTAAAACAAAAATCTTTTCTGTGATGCTGAAATAACCCATAAGTGAAAGTAATAGGCATATAAATCACAAACTTACTAATGCACCTTCATCTTGGAAAGTGTTCTGTAAGCTTTGGCCCAGTAAACTGATGAGCTTTTGGGAAAGAACGTCATGTAAAAATTGTAGAGGTTGTGAAATATGGAATTAATACAGGTGTATTTATTACAATAGCTCAATTCCCTCTTTTACCCTAGTGGTCTAATACACAGTTGAACAAAAATGAAAAATGAAAGAAGATAATATCAGATAGTGCTTGTGACTAGGAAACATATGAAACAGGTAATATGATCAAGAGTGGAGCAAGGAAGTAGTCAGAGAAGGCTTCTTGGAGAGGTGACATTTAGTTTTTTTGAGTTTGAATGTTACAAAGAAAGCAGCCATTGAAGGGTTATTAAAGGGAACAGCCTTCTAGGTAGAGGAAGCAGCTGATACAAAGCTGATTTTAAGTAATCAAAGGAGGCCATGTAGTTAGCATGCAATGATAGGACATGAGTTCAGAGAAGGGTTCAAGAGCCTTTAGGTTTGTAAGCTGGAAGTGCATGGGAGTGACATTTGAATGAGGAAAGAAATGATGAAAGAAGAGTTTGGAAAAAAAGGCTAAAAGAGGTAGAGAATAACAAAGATTAAAAGTCAAATGGAAGAGGCAGAGAAAGAAGTGTCAGAGACAGAAACAGACATAACCTGAGGGAGAGAGATTAAAAATACAGCAAAGGAGAGGCAAGGAAAGTTTAAAGCAGTGGTTCTCAACCTTCCTAATGCTGCGGCCCTTTAATACAGTTCCTGTGGGCTGTGACCCACAGGTTGAGAACCTCTGGTTTAAAGGAACATAGGGATACAGAGACGGAGAAAGAGAGTGTGAGAGAAAGTGACTTGGAGAAACAAAGAGGCCAAGAATGAGTCCGAGACAAACAGCAGGGCAGATACCAGAATAGGCCAAGAAAGAGAGGATAGTAGAGAGGAAGACAGTGACCAAGAGACAGGGGCAGAAACACAGACTGAGAGACAGAAAAATAAAAAGGGAAACAGACTGAGATACAGAGAAAAACAGAAATGAAGATATTCAGAGAAACAGAAGGAGACTGAGAAAGACAAATGGTGACAAGAGAAAAAAATTGAGAGAGAGAGAGTCTGAGAGAAGAATACAGTGAGAGAAACAGTGAGAAGCATAGACAGGGTCAAGGTCTGAGCTCCACAGACAGAACCTTGCAGCAGGGTCCCCAGCCCAGAAGCTGAAGTAGCAGAATTTGAGCCAGAACCTGATTAGCAGGGGGAGGACACCAGCATAAGGAATTATATTTCATTGACATTTAACATTTAAAATGCCAATATTCAAAATGAGAACAGTCATTTATTTATATTTACATAACCCTTTGTCTATAACAAAACAAACTTTTGTTGAGAGTGAGGATGTTTGCAGACACCAGCCAGCTATATGCAGAATAGGTTCTGAATCCTAATTCCTGGGTATTTCATCCTCAAAACAAGCTGTTTTCTTTTGTCCAGTGAATGTATATGTCCAGGGCTGAGGTGGCCATGCAGGGAGTAGTGAGGGTGTAGAATTAGACCCCACCCCTAACCTGGCTATCCTTTGCCAGCCTGAGCCAGGTCTGCAGCTGCTGGGAGATGCTCTGTGAAGAGGTGGAAAGAATTCTTGTGAGTCAGATTCCAGCAGTAGTAGAAGGAAGGAACATCCAAATGAGCATGCAAATTACCCAAAACTCTCTATTACTTGGCGCCCTAGCCGGAGGCTGGGGGAATCTGAAGGCCTTTCAGGTGCCATGTCCAAGCAGTGGGAGGCACTGGGGATGAGAAGAGCTGACTGTGAGGATCCCAAGGCCTGTGTTACACTTAGCACGTGCCAGGGGTCTGTGTCCCCTAAAAAGAAAGAGGATGTATGTCGATCTGTTGAACTGGAGCTAGGAGGATGCTTAGGGGAGAGGTTTCTTTTGTTCTTGTTCTTATTTTGGGGGGAAGACAAGTTTTGATGGTATACTTACCGTTAACAAACAGCACTTGGGTGGCCCCAGGGGTCTGTCCACCATAGTAGGAGTTAGTCTGGGCCACAGCCTGGGCTACAGATGAGGCTGAGAGCCCAAACACCTGCTCACATAGGTCTAGCTGGGAGGGCAGTGCTGGAAGCTGGGAGAAAGGACACATGGGATCCTCACAGGTGACATCTGGGGAGGGAGATACATATAAGGGTGGAGTATATGACTGGCCCCTCTTTCTCCTTTAATAATCATTTATATAGCTCCTCCCAGTGATGGCCAAGACATTTCTGGTCCTCCATTCAAGGAGCTCACAGTCCTGGTAGAGATCCACACATCCCCTGACAGTGACAGCCTGGAGCAAATAGGGCTATGATGGAAAAAAAGCCAGGTGGTGGGGATCCCAAAGGAAACATGGTGGGCTCAGGGAGAGCACTCTGCAAGGGATAAGACCTTAAGAATGAGTAGGAGCGAGCCAAACCAAGAGAGAGAAGAGAAGATGTATCTCTGAGATCACTGAGGAGTCATGGTTTTGAACAGAGAAGGGACAGGTCATATTTAAAAAGGTTTCTCTAGATGTTGTGTGAATGTTGGATTATACGAGTGATGTGAAAGTCTGGAGACCAGGGAGGATGCTAGGGCAGGGTCCCAGGCAGGAAAGGATGGGGGCCTGTACCAAGATAGCAGAGGTAGGAATAGAAGGAGCAGGAGTGGACTAGAGAGTTGTCCAGGTTGCAGAGTAGGCACGACTGAGTAATTGACAAGCTATTTGGATAATGGGAAGGAAGCAACCAAAACAAGACTAAACTACCTAGTTTAGGGACTGTGGAAATCATAGGGTCGTCTCTGGAATAAGGACAGAGAAGAAGAGCAGGTTGAAAGGAAGATCATGCATACTGAAGCCTGACTGTGTGTGTGAGGAGGCATATAAAGGTCATATAAAAGCACAAGCACACTCTAGTACGTAGTATGGGTTTTACCCTTTCGAGCCCAACATCTTTGGATTACACAATGCCTAGAAATCAAGATCAGTTGTCCTATGGAAATGAAAATGAGTTTGGACCATACAATGACTAAAATGTATGTTTTGTGGATAAGGGTTAGGCCAGGAACTCACAGAAGCCGAACTCGGTACATGTCTGGTACAACCACTGCCGGTCACCAACGCCAGACACTTGGGGTTCTGTGGCCTTCAGCTGTGCCACTGTCTCTGCTCTGGAAAAGCTTAAACACTTCTGACCTAGGCTTTGCATGACAATCTAGGGAACAAAAGATATACATACAGAAATTTCTCCTCTCCTCCCAGCAAACTAAGGCCCAGAGTCGTCCGAAGTAGAATGAGGAGTTCCTGAGTTCTCCCTGGAGTCTGCAGTCAGTGGGGTGGATGCCTGGGTCTCTGTGAGTTAGAGATCAAAGCACTGGATGACTGGGACTGTATTATCTGTGAGACCATGGGCAAGTATAACCTTTTGACTTCAGTTTCTTCCTCCAGACATGGGGATAACAACAGTGTCTATCTTCTAAGAAGTAAATGAAATAATATATTTAAAGCATTTAGTACCACATTTGGTCCAGACAATGCTGGAAAAGTGACAGCTGTCAGAGTGGAGGATCCAGGAAACTGGGAGAACTCAGGTCCCCCGTGTTACATGTTTCATTCCATGAATAGTAACTGAGCACTTGCTATGCGCTGGTCACTGTTGCAGACTCAGAAAAGAGAGCAGTACAAGAAAGGTAACAATCATCACATTCTCTAATATTTACACGCTGCCTGCTGGGCTTCCAGTTTATTGTTTTATATATCCCATTTCATTTCACATTTTCATCCGGCCTGTGAGGTGTCATGCCCCTTTTACAGATGAGGAAACTAAGACTCAGAGAGGATTCTCGCTTGTCCAAGACACACTGCGAAGGAATCCTCCTCTGCTAACACGTCTCAGCGCGTGGAGGGGGGCTCACCTGTGCCGCCCGACGAAGCCCATCATAGGGCATTGGGTGGCTGCGGTTGCCCCCGCCCCCGAGGACGAGTCCGCAGAGTTGTCGCACGCTCAGTGGAGCTCCTGTCTGCCCGTCGTACTGCACCGCGCCTCCTACCAGTGCCTGCAGCTCCCCCAGCAGCTCCGCCTGGTCTTCAGTGCGGCTCAGAGACCCGCACGCGCCCAGCTCCGCCCGCAGTGCTGCTCGAACCGCTCCTCCGGCGCTGAGCCGCCGCTCCACTTCCGCGAAGGCAGCGGACACCGCCGCCCGACACTGCGGGGAGCGAGAGGCAGAGCTGGCCAAGACCAAGGCTAGCTCTTGGCTTTTCCTGCTCGGGACCTGCGCCTCTCAGAGTTCCCCCACTTTCCCACTGCCAGACTCCTCCCCAGGCTGGGGGACCCAGCCCAGAGCTCCGTCGTCTTGCAAGGCCGCACGCCACCCTGGCATAAGGCGGATAGAATATCGTCCCTTTCCCAAGCCCTGCTTCCTACTGGGGGACGCTCTTCTCTTTTTGATGCCCTGTCCCTCTCCAGTTCCCGCCTTCTTCCAAAATCTGCTGTGTTCCTGGGATCCCACCTCCTCATACCCCGACACATGCAGACCCAGGCTTTCACGCTGTCCCCATCCCTCTCCGGCTAGGCGCTTCCTACCTCCAGGGAGCCGCCAATCGCTATGCTCTTTAGGCTTCTGGACACCACCTGTGGTCGCACCGTAGGAAAAGATATCTGGGAGGTGTCTGAGGATTCCGCCCAAGAGAAGTCCCCTCCTCCCGCACCTGGACCCGGCATCCTTACATCATTATACTCGGAGAAATCCAGCACTGCCCGCACCGGAGCGGAGGAGGCGATGGAGGCGAAAATGAGATGAGGGAACTAAGGGAGTAGAAGCTGTCAGCCCGGGGACCCCCTGTCTTCCCACCCCTGTGTCACTCCACTCACTCTGTGTGATATCAGGCTCTTGTGAAGACAGCTTGAGGTGAGAGGAAGGGTGGGCGTGGTGAGGATATTCCTATCATCTGAAACTGGGACCCCGAGCCCAAGTTCCCTCCCTCTATCCCACCAGGCAGGGTCCCGGGGACCTTCAACCGGGCCCAGGCGGCCAAGGAGCCGGCGTAGGAGCCTCCGAAGCAGATCCAGGGACTGAGGGAGGAGACGTTGAAGAGGCGGGAGAGTGACAGACGTGCAGCGACCACGTCAGCCAGCCTGGGATCAGAAGAGAGGCTCTGTCAGTCCTCATCACTGGGAATCCCTGAAGATTTCCCCACTGCACAGGTGGGGAAACCGGGACTCAGAGACGTGAATAGGAAGGAGTTTAGCCAGAAGCCAGGTCTCTTTTCTCATGATGCATTTCTGAGTGCTCTCCACAGTCACATATAGTTTTGAAAGTACCTGTGCCCAGGCCAAGGGAGACCCTACCTAGGGTTCTAAAAAGCCTCCACCCTTGGTCTCTTCTCGTTTTAATAGGAGAAATAAATATTTCCAAAGAAGTTTTTAGATGAAAACCTGACAAATATAGGGAAGGGTTGGCGGCAGTCAAGGAGGGCTACTCAGAGGAGCAGTCCTTAGCTGGCTGGGATAGAAGGCATTTGGGACGGATGAGACACAAAGAAACGGAAAGAGATGTTGAGGTATGTCTAATGTTCTTCCAGGGTCAGTCTTTCTTCCTCAACCTTTCTTACATGGTTTGCAGTTAGTGCCATCCTGCTGTTATTATAAACCAGTTTGGCTTGAAGTAGACAGAGGGAGAGAAGAATGAGACAGAGACAGGCAAAGAGACTGATACAGACAGAGAGAAAGACACCAACGAGGAGAGGGATGGAGAAGCACTGTTGAGAAGGACAAAGCAGGGGAAATAAAGCTAGGGAAAAAGAAATGATGAGCATTGCTAATATGAATGACATACGCTGAAGGAGCTGGAGAAGGCCACTCCTTGAAGAGGAAGGAGTTCAAAGGAAAGTACATATAAGTTTGGAGAACAGCAAGGATCTCTGTGTAGCTGGAGCCCAATGAATGTGAGAGTGGAGGTCAGAGTTAACTGGAAGCCAAGAGCCTGTGAGAACCTCATGGCTGTTGTAAACACTTGGACTTTATTCTCAGCAATATGGAAGACATGTGAGGAGTTTGAGCTATGGGTGATCATGACTTTATGCTTTAATAGAATCACTTCGCTTCTACCTGAAAATCAATGGTAAAGGCAGGAGACAGCTGTGGATGCTGTGGCTGTCATCCAGGTAATAAATACTGGTGGTCTAAATTAGTAGGCTACAGTCAGACAGTAGTGTACTTTAGTCAGTGATAGAAACAGAGACAAGAATACAGTGTAAGAGACAGAGTCAGAGACCCAGAGATGGAGAGAGAAAGAATAAGATACTATGAAAGACAGAGAAGAAAAGAGAGGGAACCAGAAATTCAGAGGTTGACTTTGGGTGATGGAGAAGGACAAAGATGCAAAGATACCAGAACACAGACATTCCCATCCTTTGACCACAAACACTTTCCCTACCCCAACTCACGCATGGCGGCTAGACAGGAAGTGGAGCTGGGCCACGTCTAGGCCCCCAGCAGGTATACTCAGGCCATAAAATCTGTGCTCCAAGCTAATCACCAGGGCCCCTAAGGCTGGGGCTAGGGTTGCAGGATGCCCTGTGAAAAGTGTGGAGTAGGGGGAATTTGAGTTGGGTTTAAGCCACTACACCCCTTAGGTCTCACAGGATTGAAACACATGGCTCACCTCCCTGGTTCTCACATCTTCCTAATAACCATGTCTTTTGTCTTTCTCATCTTTCACCCCTTCCTCTTACCTTGCATCACTGAGCCAGGTCCAAGACTGTTTTCACCTCCCAGATGCAGGAATACAGGTCCATCCTGGTGAGCCCAGTGTTGGTCATTAACCCAGTAACGCTACAAGGTATGTTGTAGAAGAAGAAATAGCATTTCAAGAGTGTTGACTTACTCTAAACTCCATTTGTTTCTGTTTCTCTCCCTAATTTATCTTTCCTTCCATTTTAGTACCATCTGAAATTAGCTTATTTATGTGTTCATTTCTTTCGGTTTATCTACTCATCTAGAATGCAAGATCTATAAAAGCAGATAACGAGGGGAGCAGCTGGTACATGGAATGCACTTGCTATTTTCTGAAATAATAATCATAAAACAAATAATGAATGCAGGTGGACATATGGGGCCCAAGAAGAAATGACCTTTGTGAACTATGTATAGAGAAGGCTCTGAAAAATGGTCAGTTTGTTCATTCATTCAGTAGATATTTTTGAGTGCATATTGTGAGCTGAGTCTATATCCAAAGCTTGTTCCAATTTCTGTTACATGTTGAGATCTAGTGGTGAGTTTTACCTCTAATCTAGACAGGGAGTAGAATACACTAAGGGACAGTGACAGAGGGGTAGTTGATGACAGAAGGAAAGGGTGAAGGACAGAATCCAAGAAGCCAACAGAATGGAGCCCCAAGGAAGGAGAAAGGAGATTAAGGATGAGTCTAAAGAACAGGGCTGGAAGAGGATACTGCCAGCAGGTGTAGCATGAGACACAGAGGAGGGGAAAAAGTGTAGATTGAGGGACAGATAAGAAAACTGAGAAGAGGGCAGGGTAGAAAGTGGTTTTCTCCTCTCCTGTCCTTACCTGCAGGAAGGATCGTCTGTCAGATGAGTTGAAGGGGTCCAGCTGCTGCTCCAGCCACCCCACTTTTGGGAGAGCTACATCATCTGGGCCCAGGCTCAGGCCCAGGCCCAGATGAGAGCTTTCCTGAATCTGTTGAATGTGCTCTCCCAAGCGCCTAAGAAGGGAGGCTATGGGATATAGAGGGGAGGGAGTCAGGCTAGCCCCCTTATAATGCCCTGCTAGACCCTCTGCTCCCTCTTACCTGGAGCCGAGAGCCCCCAGAAGGAAACAAGGAGCAAAGGGCCCAGCCATGGGGCAGGCCCAATGGTCATACTGTCCAGTGCTCTGCAAAAGGGCCTTAGATGCTCTGTTCTTCTCTACTCCTGAGGGACTTAATTCTGTCCCCAGGGGCTGGGCTTTAAATTCATCCTCTCTCATCAGAAGCTCCAGTTTCTTTTCAGACGCCTCTCCTGGCAGGTCATGCATCTGTAGGAACCACTAAAGCGGGGCAGGGACGCAGGCGTCTGAATGAGGAGGCTACTCATATGGCAACTGAATAACCAGTTTCTTCTGACTCAGCCCCTCAGCAGCCCCCACTGTGCCTTTATCTGCTCCTTTCCACCCTTTAGTTTCCCTTCTTTACCTGAGACTCCCCTTTCCTATGCCTTCCTGTCCTTCATTCTCTGCCTCTCTCCTCTTGAACCTTCCATTGTCCATATGCTCTCTTTCTTCTCTCCCCGCCCTTCCACCTACCTTCAGTCTCTCCTCGTTGTCCCAACACTCAGTCTCTCCCCCTCTTTTTTATCCAGTCCCTGCATCTCTTTTTCAGTCCTATCTGTACTCCAGTTTCTTCCAGTGCCCCTTTCTGGTTCCCATCACTTCCTCAATCCCTTGACCCCAAATCTCA
Organism: Loris lydekkerianus; assembly: GCA_963574355.1. NCBI lineage: Eukaryota > Metazoa > Chordata > Mammalia > Primates > Lorisidae > Loris > Loris lydekkerianus. The sequence goes on along the minus strand of CAUYPK010104613.1, from coordinate 25,140 downwards.
CAGCTCTCCTTGAACTCTTTATGGTTCTCTCAACAGGCTGGGCTTGCTCCTGCCTCAGAATTCTCACTCTAGTCATTTCTACTTTGTGGATTGCTGTGTCCTTATAAATCCATGTGGCATGTCCCCTTACCTCAATCAGATCTTTATTCAGATGTCATCTCTTCAGAAAAGTCTTCCATGGTCACTATCTTTTTAAAATTTGTCAAACCTTTGACCTTCCTCTATTTCTTTTCCAGCTTTACTCATTATTATTTTTCATAGCATTTATCACTATGAGAAATATTACACAGCAAAAAATTATATGGCTCACAGTCTGAAAGGTAGGGTTTTCATCTCTTTTGTCCATTGCCAAATGCTTAATTTCTATAACAGTTCACATAGTGGAAAATCAATAATATTTGTCAAGTGAATGGGTTATTCATCAATTAATGTTGCTGGTTCTGCTTTAAAAAACATATCCAAAGTTTGATGATTTTTTACCATCTTCAGCACTACCACTTCTGAGCTACTTTCATCTCTGACTTGGGATGTCACAGGAGGCTTTTAGTTGGTTTCCTAGTTTCTGCCACATGGGTTTATTCTCTACTTAGCAGACAGATACCTTATTAAATGTAAGTTCAGTCATTCGCTCTCTGGTTCAAAACACTCCCCTGGCTCCCTATCTTAATTAAAGTAAAATCTGAAGTTTTGAATCAAAACTCCACATGATCTAGCCGCCTGCTACCTTCCTGATTTTATCTCTGCACACCTTTTCCCCGTTAATTAAATTAAACGATTGTGCTGCCTACTATGTTGTGCAGATACATGTGATACTAAGGGAATGAAGAATACAGTATAGTCCTGGTCCTCGAGAAGAGGAAAGAGGAACATACCAGTGATCAGTTAATTATAGTAACACAGTATTGGAGCAACAGCCACACAAACCGCTGAGCATTTTGAGGGGAGCACAGAGAAAGGAGCATCTCCCAGTCCTTCTGACCTGGGAAGGAGAACTGCCAGAGATTTCATTCCTTCCTGTAGGGAGAAGATTCCTCGTGTCACTAGCAGGGAGGGAATCCACCAGCTAACCTGGGTGGTGGGTCAATTTTGTAATCAAACCTTTTGGCTGTATAGTTCAGATCAATCAGCTTCTTCCAGATCCTTCCCAGGGTCAAAAGAAGGAAGCCTTGCTTGTGAATTTTTCTCTGCAGTATTTTCTGAGGTGAAATAGGCGAATTTGAGTAAAGTTTTATTTTCCCAAAGGGGCGATGTTCCTTTCTCCGAGAGGTAGACTTTTCACTTCGTCTCTCCCCCCCCTCCCACACACACACACACACACACTCTCTCCTCTGAATGTGGGGGAAGGGGAATTGCAAAACATGAAGAGAAGCTTGATCATGTGGTCATAATTAAAAACATCTAACAAAAAATTTCTTCAGGAAAAGAAACCACAAACTTTTTGCTTTTTAAAAGTTAAAAGAAAGATCACACTGTGAGGGGCTAGTTGGCTGAGTTGGTTAGAGCATGGTGCTAATAATGCCAAGGTTGCAGGTTCAAGATCTGTGTGGGCTGTCAGAATTGTGTATTGTGTTTTTTGGGCTTATTTTGCCTCTGTCACTCACACTCAGCTACATATTGGAAATAGTAACCTCTTGTACGTAAAGGTGGAATTAAATGTTGACTTTATTACTTAATCTTCAGCAGTAATGTCTACCCATTCTGTCCCAATGCCCCTCCAAAGGGGCTGAGAAAAGAAAGGAAAAAAAAACTGAACAAATAGCATGAAGCCATAAGATAAAATTTTTAGTGAAAAAAATGAGAGTACTAGAGTGGGGGTGGCATTTGTGGTAGAGACGCCTGATGGCCGCTGTCCACCTAGCTCCAAGGTTTCCTTGTCCCTTTTTCACAGTTCAGAATAGGTAGTATGGGTGTTGCTATCACGTGCTTCCTTTACCTGATGGTCTCCTTGTCTCTCGCTGCTTTTTCCACATTGTTGAAATTTCTGTTTTTTAATTGGTAAGATCACGCAATTGGGCACAAAGCATAATTTTCTTTCCCTTTTCTTCTTTTTTTAAGAAAACAGTAGGCTTCCAGAAGGACAGAATTTTTTCTTTCTTTGTCTGGATCTTCAGGTCTCAAAAGTTTTGAAGACATTACATATTAGGTAAATATTTGTGGAGTGACTCTAATGAAAAGATGTCTTTCAGAGGATGTTTTCAGACTTTGAGATTTTATTTGCCAAACCTAATACACATATATAAAGGAACCAAAGCCTGCCCAGGTAACCATTTACAGGAAAACGATATGGTTGTAAAGGCCTTTGTTATTTTACAGAATACACAGAATTGCCAATATGAAAAATAAATGACAACTATAATCCCAGTAAAAAGTGAAATGTAGACTTTTCTATTTGACTATGGGGCTCAATATTTAAAAAACAAAGCCAAAACTCATTTAAGAGAGAGCTATATTTGTTGAGCATAGTCTCTTCAAAAAGAAGGGATGACTGATCTCATTTTGGTTAGGCTGTCATTATCTTGGGAGACTGGTTACTTGGAAGAGACTGACAATGGTTGGGTGGCCTTCACAGGTGTGTTTATTGAAATAAGACTCTCCCTCATTGGCTGACCTTCAGACTCCATGGGCTGATTGGTTAGTTTGTGAAAGTGTGTATACAAAAGTGATCATCATTGATATATTGAATTTAAAACTGGTTCTGGTGGTTACTTGTTATGGCAACAGAACAAGCTCCTTTTCTAAGTTTGTGGTTACTTTATATTCTCAATATTGTAATTTGACCTAAAAGCAAACTGCACGAATTTTTTTTTTTTTTTTTTTTTAATGTTTGGAGACAAAGTCTCACTCTCTTGTCCAAGCTAGGGTGCAGTGGTGTTATCATATCCCACTGCAAACTCAAACTCCTGGACTCAACCTATCCTCCTGCTCAGCCTCTGGAGTAACTGAGACTACAAATGTGTGCTGCCACACCCAGCTAATTTTTAAAATTTTTTTGGAGGAAAAAGGGTCCTGCTATGTTGTTTAGGCTGGTCTTGACCTCCGGGTCTCAAATGATTCTCCTTCAACGGCTATCTACGGATTCATTCTTGGGGTGGTAATAATGTTGTGACGACCTACAATGGCTATCCTAAAGTGCTAGGATCACAAGTGTGAAGCCATTGCACTTGGGCAAAAATTTGTTTTTAATATCCAAGTAATGGGTAATAAAAGTATTGATTTTATGTCTGAGCCTCTTAATACATTTTAAACACCTTCTTAACTTTGTGTTCAGTGATAGGATGAAAAGCAGAGATAAAGTTAAGGACAGAGCGAAGATGAATGAGGCCATGATCATGGCTTTGAGTGATGGTAGAATTGGCATAAAAAACTGGAATGATGTTGAGCACATAACTGAGTAACAAAAAATTATTTTGACTTTTGGAAGCAAATCAACCAGAAATAACTAACTACATTCTGGTGGTTTTAATGAATTAATGACACAATTCTCTCTTCTCATGTTTTTTTCCTGTGACCTTGTAATGCCCTTCTACTTTCACCTGAACACAATGACTTTGGCCAATGAACTATTAGCAAAAGAAGATTCGTGAATAAGCCCTTTCCTTTCTGCTTGATTTTGTGTGTGTGTGTGTTTATATAGATTTTATTTTTTAGAGAAGTTTTAGTTTCCCGGCAAAATTGGGTCAGAATTCTCTTATACACCTTGCCTAGTAGCTCCATTCTTCCCCACTATCAATGAATTGTGCCAGAGTGGTACATTGTTAGAAATGATTAACTTCCATAGACACATTATTATCACCCCAAATTCATAGTTCCCATTAGGGTTCACTCTTGATATTGTATATTCTATGATTATGGAAAGATATATAATGCACTTACTCACTGGTGTAGTTTTATAGTTTCACTGCCTTAAAAATACTCAGTGCTCTGCCTATTCATTCCTCCTTCCCCTAACTTCTGGCAATCACTGATTTTTTTACTATCTCCATAACTTTATGCCTTTTCTGTGTGATATGGTTGTAATCATACAGTATGTTGCCTTTTCAGATTTTCTTCTTTCATTTAGTAATATGCATCTAAGCTTCCTTTATGTTTTTTAAATGGCTTGGTAACTCACTATTATTTAGGACAGAATAAAATTCTATTGTCTGAATGTTCCACAGTTTATTTAGGCATTCATCTGCTGAGAACATCTTGACTACTTCCAAGTTTGGGAAATTATGAATAGAGCTTCTGTAAACTATTGTGTACAGATTTTTGTGTTGACATAAGTTTTCAACTCCTTTGGGTAAATACCAAGGAGCATGATTGATGGATTACATGGTAAAAATGTGTTTAGTTTTATAAGACACTACAGCACTGTCTGCCAATGTAGCTGTACCATTTTTCATTCCCAGAAATGAATTAGAGCTCCTGTTATTTTACATCCTTGGCAGCATTTGGTGCTGTCAGTGTTTTGGATTTTTACCATCCATTCTAACAGGTATGTGGGGATGCCTCATTATTCTTTTAAATTACAATACCCTGATGACTAATGATGTTGAACACTCTTTCTAGGATTATGGACCATCCACTGTTCAGAGCCTTTGTCTGCTTTTTAATCAAGTTATTCATTTTCTTTCTTTCTTTTTTTTTTTTTTTTTTTTGAGACAGAGTCTCACTTTATCACCCTCAGTAGACTGCTGTGGTGTCACAACTCACAGCAACCTCCAAATCCTGGGTTTACGCAATTCTCTTGCCTCAGCCTCCCAAGTAGCTGGGACTACCGACACCCGCCACAATACCCGGCTATTTCTTGTTGTAGTTTGGCTGGGGCCGGGTTCGAACCCGCTACCCTTGGTATATGAGGCTGGCGCCCTACCCATTGAGCCACAGGTGCTGGCCCCAAGTTGTTCATTTTTTTACTGTTGAGTTTTAAGAGTTCTTTGTATATTTTGAATTACAAGAGTTTATAAGATCTGAGTTTTTAAATATTTTCTTCTTGTCTTTGGCTTGTCTTCTCATTCTCTTGACAATGTCTTTTGCATAGCAGGCATTTTTAATTTTAATAAAGTCTACTTTATTGATAATTTCTTTTTCTTTGTGGATCATGCCTTTAGTATTGTATTTAAAAAATCACTACCATACCTAAAGTCACTTAGATTTTTTTTTTCTATGTTATCTTTTAGAAGTTTTGTAATTTTACATTTTATATTCAGGTCTGTGATATATTTTGTCTGGAGGGTATAAGATCTGAATCTAAATTTATTTTTTTGGGAGGTGGATATTATGTTGTTCCAGTACCATTTGTTGAAAAGATTATCTTTCTTCCGTTGTATCACCTTTCCTTCTTTGTCAAGGGCAAGTGCCTATAAATGTATCAGTTAATTTCTGTGCTCTATATTCTGTTCCATTGAGCTATTTGTCTTTTCTTTCACCAGTGTTACACTGTCTTGAGTACTGTAGCTTCGTTAAGTATTAAAGTTGGGTAGTGTCAGTCCTTTGTCCTTATTCCTCTCTTTCTATATTGTGTTGGCTTTTCTGGGTCTTTTGCCTCTCCCTATAAACTTTATAGAGTAAATTTGTTAATATCTATCAAACAACTTGCTAGGATTTTGATTGGGTTTTCATTAAATCTATAAAACAATTTTGGAAGAACCAACATCTTGACCTAATTGAGTCCTTCTTATTCATGAACATGGAATACCTATTTATTTATTTGGTTTGTTGATTTTTTTCATCAAGTTTTGTAGTTTTTCTCATATCAATCTTATACATATTTTGTTGAATTTATACCTAACCATTTATTTTGGGGGGTAATAATATAATGTGTTCTTCATTGAGCAGGTCTGTCCTTTCACCTGCAAGGCTTATACACTATAGGGAAGGAATGAGCCAGACAATTGAAATTAACACCTCAGGAAAAGGGAAGAATGCCTAAGGCAGGATTTATGGTAACAGTTGAAGAAGTAGGAGTCCTAGAGACCTTCCTAGAACAGGGGTTAATCTGAAATCAACATGGTGGATTAGCATCCAAAGAGGAGTTGCTTTAGTCTCCACAAAATGGTATTGTGTTTTTTAATTCAAATTTTACCATTCATTGCTGGCAGATAGAAAAATGATCAACTTTTGTATATAAATTTTGTATCCTGAAACCTTGCTACAATTGCTTATTAGTTCCTGTTTTGTTGTTGTTGTTTGTTTGTTTTAAGACAGAGTCTCATTATGTTGCTCTTGGTAGAGTACCATGGTGTCACAGCTCACAGAAACCTCAAACTCTTGGGTTTAAGCTATTCTCTTGCCTCAGCCACCTAAGTAGCTGGGACTACAGGTGCCAGCCATAACACCCAGCTATTTTTTGTTGTTGTTGCTGTTGTAGTTGTCATTATTGTTTTTGGCAGGTCCAGGCTGGGTTTGAACCAGCCAGCTCTGGTGTATATGGCTGGTGCCCTAGCTGCTTGAGCTATAGGAGTGGAGCCGCAGTTTTTGTTTCTTGATTTTTTGTTTGTTTGTTTGTTGTTTTGTTTGTTGTTCTGCTTGCTTTTGTTCTCAGGCATTGCCAGGAGAACTTGCCTGGGTTTAGCATGCTGGAGAGTAAGAGATGTGTGCACAGTGACTGATTATTATTCACCAGATACCTGATATTTTCCCTCTTAGATTAGAAACAATAGTCTTATTACAGGTCTCTCTCTTTAATTGAAAGTGAACTGGGCAAATAGCAGCTGGAAACAATTACAAAGAGTAAAGAGCAACAGATGAAAATAATTCATATAAGACTATATTGTAAATTGGCACCAACTCTTTATTAACAAAGAATATGAAATAAAAACTTTTACACCCCCAAGTTGGTGTCTCTCATAAGGAAAAAAAGGTGAAATATATACAAGGGTATCCAGAATCTGACACATAAGGCCAGTAAGAAAATCACTACATTAACAACCTCATTTTTTCAATGGCTCATTAATCACAGAAAAATTAAGCAACTATATGAAAATTAAATCCGTCTACATAATAAAAATATACTTCAACTTACCCACATACCCAACACACTTTAAAATGAATAGAGAAAAAAGATTAACTAGGTTTAAAAAATTAAAACTACCTATTCAACTCACATACTATTTCTTACCTACATAAGTAAGTTTTTTACCTACCTAAGATTACCTACAAAATTCTTACCTCAATGTTTTCTTGAAAAAGAGGAAATACATAGGCCAAAGACCCTCTTTAAGAATGAACCACTGAGAAAACACAATATATTTATAACTCATACAATTCATTCATGTTGTGAATTTTTTCAAGTATTATACAATAAGTAATTTGCATCATTTTCTGGATTATTTAAATCTATAGAATTTCTTTTCAGTAAAAATTTTCAAAGTAATTGTTGCTGGGCACGGTGGCTCTTGCTTATAATCCTAGCACTCTGGCAGGCCCAGGCAGAGGATTGCTTGAGGTTGGGCGTTTAAGACCAGCCAGAGCAAAGTGAGACCCCCATCTCTACTAAAAATGGAAAAATTATCCAGGCATGATGGAGCAGGATTGTTTGAGCCCAGGATTTTGAGGTTGCTGTGAGCTAGGCTGAGGCCATGGCACTCTAGACCCAGTTCCAGAGTAAGACTCTGTCTCAACAACAACAACAACAAAAAATAATGGTTAAAACTGAGAACATTTTAGTATTGTCCACATTGCTGGAAATTCAGTGTGCCTTTTTATAAGATCCAACTTCAAAGTATGTTATTATGATTTTGAATGGATATAAGAGAAATGAAGGCATTTCCACATTCCGTACATTCATAGAGTTTTTTTCAAGAATGAGTTATTTTATATCCTCAGATAAAAGGACAGGTAACTTCTCCATCCTCTGAGCAAACACCAACCACACTCCTATCTCAGGGCTGTTCACTCCGTTCCTGCTCCAATCGGGCCTCTCTTCCTATGGTGACCAACCACAACTACAGCCAGGTGCAAAGTCCTCTTTTGGAAAGAAAGCATGAAAGTTTGAGATTTTGAAATATAAGCATATTCAGAGTTGTTAAAAGCATAAATCCTATTTCCACTTGGTTTCAAACCAGGGATCTTTTGTGTGTTAGGCAAATGTGATAACCACTACATTACAGAAACTTGCTTGTTGGCCTTTCTTACATTTCTAAATTAGTTAAAATGAAACTAAAATTTATCTTTTCCTCCAGGCCTTTAAAAAAAAAATTTTGGCAGAAGCACGTTTTCCTCTGTATTTTCTGACTCTTAGAATCAATAGTTTCAAAACCTGATAACTCATAGCCAAACAAATACTACTCCTGGAGCTCCACTTTTCTTCCCAAGCATCAGGCAAGGAAATCTTACTCTCCTGTGAAATTTTATTTCAAGAAATTTCTTGGTATATTGTATGCTTATTTATGCACTTCTGAATAGAAAATTAGGCAGGATATCAACTTAATGTTTTTTTCTTCAGGTTGGGAGCCTGTTAGAAACTTGGTAGTGAGTTTCATTGAAACTCCCTCTTACACCTAAATGAGACACTTTCTTGAGGTTTGAAACAAAAGGTACAGTCAGTGTTCAGGCAAAGGTGTATAACAAGAAATGAATAGTATGGATGTGTTTGGGGAAGTTTAGAATCATGACAGAAAAATTTTATTCATTACAGCCAATTACCAATGAGCAAATATCTATACACTGCATATGCTTGTTGTTAATAAATATGTGTGTGTGTGCACAAACTGTGTTTTTTTTTTTCCCTTTCATGTATCCACATTGGCAGTTTCCACATTCATAATTATCTCATGTATAACATAATGAAAAATATCTAGGAGGTATCTTACTGTTCCTGAGTTGATAGAAAATTCTCCTATATAAAGATTTTCATTGAAGAAAGGCATATTTAATCAGCAATTGCTTTTTGCTAGGGACTAAAACTAATATGAACTGGTTGGTTCCATAAGAAAAAGGATATTTTGTCTGTTGTGTTCACCGTCTTATTCCCAGCTATTTAGCAGGCCCTGGTTTATAATAGAAACTCAATTAATATCTCTTGAATAAATGAATAAATAAGAGCCAGGTAAAAATCAGAATTTACTTTTGAATATCTAAATTTGACCTTTTACCTATTCTAACAAATGGGCTTTTCAAGTTTGTGTTAAGCAAAGTGCATATAAGGTTACTAAGCATTTCAAATATCCTCCTTACCTAAGCTTGTGCTGAGACTGTCCTTGAATCTGTTGGCTGTAGTTTATTTGTTGTTTGTCTTCTGTTATTTCTAATATTTGTACCTATCCTCCTCAGAAGTGTAGTGTAGTAGTTATTGCTTGTGTGAGAGATGCAGAAGGCCCTGGTTTTGCAAGAGATTCAAAATAAACCAAGCATCAATTCCTTTGTCTTAGTTTGTTATTTTATAATAGAGAGACAAAGGAGTTATTTTATAATCTTTCCCATCTGGACACTTGCATCAGTGTACTATAGGGTTTTGGCTGACATTCCCTCATTTTTTTCTGGCTACAGTAAGGGGCCCTCTAAAACCATTTCAATAAGCCTTAGTGCTTATAATTGCCAAACATTCTCTTGGAACACAGAATTAACAGCAAATTTCTGGGACCATTGTGGAAATTATGGAAATGTGGGATGCTGCTAGCTTCAGCCGATAAAGAGAAGACCTTGAATATAGATGGCCGGAGCAAACCTTGAGTCCAGCACCACAGAGACAAATTAATGCTCAGGAATAGAAGATAGTCTTACTTGTGTGTTTCTAAGGGAGCTCTTGTTTTTTAACTCTCTATTCTGAAAAGTTGGAGCAGTAAGGGGTAAAGTATATGCTAACTTAGCCAGTATCTTTCAGAACTTAGAGTGATTAAAAATGACAAGAAGCTCGCAGATGATGTTTGGTAATGTCCTAGATGTGATATGTGTACCTTCAGCTTAACCTCAGTATATTGTGATGGTCAGTGATGACATGAGAGGTAGAAAAATTTATCATAAAAATAATTTTCTAGCCTCTTTCGTATTTTGATCCCAGTATAAATTTATTAACATCCACTATTTTACTAATCTTCAGGGGTTCCTAGTGATGAAAAATCATAGTCAATTAGAGATAGATCTAATTATAATGGTGGCAAATTAAGCACAGCATTTGCTTTCTCTTTATGCCAAACTACACTATACAGTTCATTAAGGGTGTTTAAAGGTATAAATACATGAATACAAACAGATGAGAAAGTGGAGAACAGCAGCAAGATTTTGAAGATCAGAAAGCAGAATAATTAGTGTTAACATAAGGAAAGAGCTTATTGTGTTAAGTATCTTTTTAAGAAAAAACTTTAAGGTTTGCATGCATCTTTGCATGTATATATACTCTGTTGCATCTCGTAATTGTATAATATTCAATATTATGCATTTAGTGCATTTTACCTGTCTACTGTTCAAATGATAGCATCAAGTTTGAAAATAATTATAAAAATAAAAATAATGCTGTGATTAATATCCACATATGATACAATCTGTACCTTTGTGATAATGGGAGGGTGATTCTGCACCTAGGAGCAGAATATCTGAATCATTGGGTATAAATATCTTAAAAAACATTAGCCCACTCTCTAGAATGGCTGCATCAGTAAAAACTTACATCAACAGAATAGGAGGGCTGTTATATCCCTGTTCTTCCAATGTTTGACCCATCTAGCTTTCCACTTTTTCCAATCTAATGTATTAACAGTAAGAGTAATATCTTGTTTTACTTGGCATTTTGCAAACTGACAATAATATTAAATGCTTAAGATCTTTGTTATCCTTTCCAGATTCTTCTTCTCTATTCTGGGTTTGATAAGTATCCTGTCCCTATTGTCTTTGCCCATTTTCTGTCTCTTTATCCTTTTTCTATTGAGCATTTTCTATTGCTGATTTTGCTGATCTTGCTGATTTTCATAGTTTCTTATATATAATATGGATTAAGTTGTTGTTGTTCTTAAAAATTTCAATTATTTGAAGAAGAAATTTCAATTTCTTCTCCTTTTGTCATACCTATTTACTTTGCCATTGTGACCTTCAAAAATACAGCTTTAATTTAGATGAAGCAAACTATACCAGTGTTTTACTTTACTGTTTGTGTTTTTAAAGTTCTCTTTAACATTTTCTGTTTCCTAGATTAAGATATTTTTCTACATATATTTGTATTGTTTTGTATCTGTCACATATAGGTATTTAAACTCCTTAGGTAAGTATATTTTATAAAATCTACAGATGACTGTATTGTATAGTGCATATTAAAAATCATGATAATAGAATAATATAAAAACTTGTGTATGTCAATGTATGGGGGATTCTTTTCTCTGATATGTCCTTTCTGCAAACACCATTCCAATCCTTCCAATTCACCTCTGATCCCAGCAGTACAGACCTGCATTTCTCTCAACATGCAAAAGCAAGAATCTTTTAGACCATCTCTTTGCTTCATAGCACAGAATATGTGGATTGAGAAGGTTAGAGAGAACCCTGAGGTGAATGGACCAATGAAGTGAATGATGCATTGCTTTCTTGTGGCTTTCTCAGGCACTGGAGAAAATCTGTTTGTGACTCTAGCAAGCTCTGCAAATTCCCAACAAGAGCTAAATTCTTTCTGCATCAGTGATTCTGTGTCTGGAGAGGGTTATCTGCGGCTCTTCTGTGTTTGTGTGGTACAGTTAACACCCCCCCCTCATATTGTAGTTCTTTCCCCTGATAACCAAAATAACAGAGCAGAAAGGTATTTATTTATTAACTTATTTTTTCCCTCTCATTAAGTGTTTTATAATGTTTATAAATGAATTCCAAACCCTACTTCAGTATTTAATTTCATCTCAGGTTCTAGAAGTCTTTACAGCCTTTCAACACAATCTCCCAAACCCCCATCTGAGACCTGCTTTAATGAGTTCTTAACCCACCACTTCATCTCTGAAGTGTCTGTCAATGTCCTATTGACTTGATAGATTATGCACAAATGGTTCAGTGCCCAGCCATAGTAGGTAAGGAAAGATTTTTCATTTGAGGGCAGTTAGAACTCTTGATTAAAGTAATTCCTTATTAAAATCAATGTCATGGATTCAAACTTCATGTGTGTGCATGTAGTTTTATAATACAAACACACACCCAAGAGAATTTGTTTCGATATAACTACCCTTGGTCCCAGATGTTACCTGGACAATTTTTACCTGGAAAATGTTACCTGGACAATTAGATTCTACTGGTTTGGAATGGTGGCTTGGATTCAGCAGACAAAACAGCATTCTCAGATGAGGAATAAAAAGTGTAAATTCCACCTTTCATGAAGGGAGTCATGAGCTATGGCTCATGCTGCTACATTCTTCCCACCTCTATTACTCCACTTCCTTTCCCCCTTTTTCTTTCCAGATCCACTAAAAACAAAGTGTCTTCTCTTGAGTGAGAGTAAGTAGTGACAAAGTGAGCTGGGTCTGGAAATGCAAGTATTCTGAAGCATTCCATGCTTTTCTTTACTCTTTTTCTTTTTTTGTTCATAATATTCCTCATTTTAATGCAATTTCATAAGATCAGGGATTGTTAAAGAAAACAGGATTTTGGTCAGCTAAGCTAGAGGACGGCTGGCTTGGGAGGAGAAATGCAGGCAAAGTGAAATCTCTAGAAGCTGCTTTTTTCATTTTCTTAAAGAACCCATCTCTTCCTCCTGTTTTCTTTTTCTTATAGATATGCAAATGATGTTTACTATGATTGTGACCACAACCTCTGGCAGTCTTACAATCAATATGCTATTTTACTTTGAAAAAAAAAAAAAAAAGATCAGGGAATGTTTCTTGCCCTAACACCTAGTATAACCCATGGCACAAATTTGTGATTAAATAAACCTTTTCATTTCTTTCTTCAAAGCAGCATTACAAGGATTGTTTCCTTTGTATACTCTTGTGAACCTGATTTCAGACTTTATGGATATAAAAATATTCATAATTGAATTGTCCAGAGATTAGAAATTCTAACCTAGTAAAACTTAACATCCAAACCCATCCCTGTTCCTGTTACTGAGATGCCTAAGAGTGAAGGGTTGAGTTTTTTTTTCAAGTGGATGTCTGATTGCTCCAGTGCTATTGATTGAAAAGACTATTCTTTCTCCATTGAATTGCCTTTGTAACTTTTTCAAAAGTCAATTTGCCATATATGTGAATATCAATTTCTGGACTTTCTTTCTGTTGTATTAATTTATGTATATATTTTTTGATATTGTGACATTTTCTTTCATTATAGCTTTATGTTCAGTCTTAAAATCACTTAGTTTGAGTCATCCAACTTTGTTTTTGTCTTAATAATAACCAGCCATTTGGGTTCTCTGGATTTTTTCCATAAATTTTAGAACAAACTGGTTTATTTCTACAAAAATATCCTCATGGGCTTTTTATTTGAATTGCATTGAATCTACAGATCAATGTAGGGAAGAATGACATTCTAACAATATTAAAATTTTGGTCCATGAACAAGATAAATGCTTTCATATGTTTTCTTGATATATTTCCTGAGTGCTCTTACTATTAAGAACACATAACCTACACATATTTTGTTAGTGTAACACTTATTTGGTGCAACTGAGAATTGTATTGTCTTTACATTTTCATTTATAATTGTTCAATTCTAATATAGACAGTCCCTGACTTGCCATGTTTGTCTTATAATTTTTCAACTTTATGATGTCTATATTGGGGCATTAAATACATTTTTGACTTGATATGATTTATTCAAATTACAATAGGTAACATAACCTCATCATTACTGGAGGAGCATCTGTATTTATTCACTATCTCACAGTCTTACTAAATTCTTTTATTATTCTATTTTAGATTTTATTATTTTAAAATTATTTCTTTTTGATTATTATTGTTATTTGTTATTATTGATATTATTCCTAGTTTAGATTTTTTTTGTATTTTCTGTGTAGAAAATCACATCTGTAACTAGAAATGATTTTATTTCTTCCTTTGTATCCTAATTTTCATGCTTTTATTTATTTTTCTTATGTTATTATGTTGGATTAGAGTTTTAGTTGAATAGTGGTGGTAAAAGGAGACATTTTTGGCAGATACTCTATCTTGGGAAATCATTTAACTTTTCATCATTAAGTATATAATGTTAGGCTGTTTGTAGATTTTTTTAATCAAGTTAAGGAACTTCCTATTTCCAATTTACTGAAAGTTTTTATCATACATTAATGTTGAATAGTCATTGAATGTTTTCGCACATCTATTGAGATGGTCATGTGGTTTTTTTTTATTTAGTCTGTTAGTATGGAGGTCCTGGAACCAATTCATCTTGAATACAGAGAGCTGACTATACTCAGTAGAGTCTTCAAAGAAAAACCTGCAAAAGTATGCCAGCTCCTCTTCAGTAGTTGATCTTAGGGGTTCCATAATTTCCTTTTAGTCACATTTGGATTTTATCAAGTCATCATAAAATACTGAATTTTTGCTGATGTTTTCCTTGCCTTCTTGCATGAAGTCCTTATTTTTATCTCACTGCTATGGGTTATCCAGTCCCACTTCTACTTAGAAGAACTTTTTTCTTCCCTTAGATTTTAGACTATTTGGTTGTTCTGAGACCTCAACACTTTTATAGGTTTAAGGAAAATTATGCTTTTCTAGACTATCAGGACTTACTTATAGTTAGTTTAGAAGCAATTTTCTTTGCACTTTCTACATCCTAGGTGGAAGCTGGAGTCATCCTTAGAATTTTAAACTGAATTTAAATGATGACATCCTCTGCACTACCTACTATACTATTTTGCTAGTCCTGTGAGTGACCAACATTATGAGAAACATAGAAAGTCAGAGATTGAACTATTTACAATAATTATATATTAAAGACAGGTACCTGATGTCTCTCAATCCAATCTCTCTACAGAGAGAGAGAAAGAGAGAGAGTGGGAGAGGGAGAGAGAGAGAGAGACAGAGGTGCTTATAAATACAAAAGGAAAGTAATGGGAAAGTAGAGAGCAGTAGCAAAATTCTGGAAACCAAATAGCCAAAGGACTACTATGGTACACAAGGAAAGATTTGCTTTCTGCCAGAATTGGAGAAAGCTGAATAGGAATATAACCTATTTTGCCAAAACAAACTCCCCAAATTTAAGTAATTGATAGTATATGCATAGATGTAGGTGAATATGAGACAGAAAATAGAATTTGTTTGAATGTTACATTAAAGGAATTTAAAGTTATATGACCCCCTCCTTCAATTTCAGGATATGGGGCAAAATTATGGCATAATATTTGAAGGATGATTTCATTAAGTGAGTAAAACAAAGGCTTATTGCCCTAGAGGATGCTAACAAATTTGAAAGATGTATAACATTCTATAAGCCACTGGAATATTCTACCTTACCAATTCATTTTTGGACTATAAGATTCTGAAAATCTGTCCAACACACTTACCAATCCTTACTCATTACTTACTCTCTTCTGACAGTGGAGATTTCTCTAACCAGAATGGTCAAGGCTTATCAACCCCAACAGCCTCACTCAAGTGCTCCGAGCTTCTGGTCAGTAGGAGTTAAGGGGTGTGAAGGTGGGCCTGGATACTGTCAAGTAAAGATAAAGGTCTGAATTTCACACTTGACCTTCTCTGACACCCCAGCAGACTCTGGTCAAAGATAGGCTCCCCACAGGGCCTTTTCAGGTAAGGAATGAGAGAGTAGAGGTATTGGGACACACCACTTTCTGCAGTGTGTTGTTGGAGTAGAATGTTGATTGTGTAAAAGTTTTCTGTCTTGCTAGGTTGCTCTTTTCCTGGTCATTTGATGAGAGAGAGCTGGCATTTCTTGAGGATTTTTTGCCCATATTAGTTGCCAATTAGTGGTTGGCTTCTCCAGCATTCAGTGCAGGATATATATGAAAAGGAAATTCAGGGAACTTACTTTCCTCAAGTTACGAGGTCTCTTGTCAATTTGCTCTCTTCTCTCAGTTTGCCTTCTTATGTCTGTTTTACACTATATGGTATCCTGGATTTTAAACTGTATTTAGTGAGAGGGACAGAGAAAAGTCCATGTGCTCCATCTTCTCAATCAGCATTTTATTTTACTATTCTTAAATCTATGTTAAAGAATAAATTGTGCTCCCCATGCCCAATTTGTATGTTGAAGTCCTAATCTCTTGTGGTTCAGAATATTACTGTATTTGGAGTTAGAGCCTTTGAAGAGGTAGTTAAGTTAAATGAGATCATTACTTGGACTCTAATCCAGTGTAACTGGTGTCTGTATAGGAAGATGAGATTAGGATACACATAGACACAGAAGAAAGGCAGTGTGAAGACTCAGAAGGAAGATCATGTGAAGGCATGGAGAGGAGATGGCCACCTGGAAACCAAGGAGAGAGGACTCAGAAGAAACCAATCCTGTCGAGACCTTGATCTTTGGCCTCTAGCCTTCAGAAACATGAGAAAATAAATTTCTGTTGGTTAAATCACCCAGATTGCAAAACTGTGTCATGGCAATGCTAGTAAACTACTACAATGTGTATAGTATAAGAATCACCAAACATACATACATAAAAAAGGAGGGATAAAAGGAATGAGATTTTAAAACAGTAATTTAAGGAAATATAGACTTTGGATAAAAGCTTTTATAAAATCAAAAAAAAGGTTTTGGAAATCAAAATTATGTTAGTAGACAGTAATTTAAATATGAAGTAAATGTGTTTGATAAAAAAAAGAATAGGAAAACTGGCAATTTCGAAGATGATATAGGCAGCTTGGCCTGAAGGAAAAGGACTTGGAGTAGAACAAATCATCCAGAGAAATCTGATGTGCCTTGAGGAGAACAGAAGTAAAAGACAAGAGGACAAATATGGAGCATTCACTATTTATAAAATGTGTAATCAGTGGAATCTATTTAGCAATTTTCAGTGTGTTATGAGCTAGCGGATGTAGTTCAGTGGAAGCTGCTCCAAGAACCTAGTCATTCTGTAGCCACTATGCAAATCATTGCTTTGTTGGTTTGTTTGCTTTTTTATTTTCTAGAATGCTTTTTGAAAAGGCATCTGAGCCCCTTAAATTGTTTTGTTCTTTTCTTGTGCCAGCTGGCACTGAAATTTTGTCAGTTGAAAATACTACAGAGACATTGTAGAGGAAAAGGGTTTTGCTTTCTGCTTCCAGCAGCTCCTTTCTATCTTCTCAGTGTTCAGCTCCATTCTATTGACTTCGATGAACATGGAGAAAAGAAATTGAATGTTCACTGATACATCCACAAAAATTTCTTGGACAATACGTAGGATGAATATTGTAGACTGCAAAAAGAATTAAGACATTGTGGGGATCATACAAAATTAAAAACAGTGATTTCCAGCAGCCACTAAAATTCTTACTGTGGATTCTCAAATGGCAAAATCATAGATCAAAGACAAACTATTCAATGATTGCAAAGGAAATCACTGGTAATCTCATTGTGTAGGGAAGGAGAATTGTCATCAGATGAAAATTCTGAATTTTTTATGTCCAAAAAATACAGGGCTTTAGTAATGCCATATGAGGGGTGATTTTTCAGGCAGCTTTTCATATATTCCATCCAGTATTTCCTCCTTTCTTCCCTAAAGATGTCCTGCCTCCCTCAGAAACCACACCCATAACTGGACACCAGGTTCTAAGTTTTCCACACCATATAATAATTGAATAACACAGATGTTAACAAGAATAAATTCCTCAAACTATATTCAACAAAACTAGGGTTACATTTTTCAAAATTGTAAAGCTTATGGAAAACCCCACAAAATTGCAGTACAGGATCTTCTGTTTACCAATCAGGCTCTTTATTCAGCCAACTCACAGAACCCTCTTGAATGAGAAAAATAAAAGCAGGAAAAGAAATATAGTATGAGAAAGTTACCATTTTGCACACTAGAAATTGCTTTTGGAGATGTGTTTATTGAAGCAAAATCAACCAAAAATGTGTGGAATATGACAGACACCACCATAACAGAGTCTGCTCAGAAGGGACTGCATCCCTGGTACATTGCTCAAACAGATTGTGTGCCTTGTACATTTCTAACACTTTACTGATGTTATCACATCAATAACCACAAGGTGTAAGAGTTAATGTAAAATATCATATAATCAGCAATTGTAAGTTTCTAGTAACTACATTAAGTAAAATAAACAAGTGAAATTAATTTGTATGTATAGATGGATAGCTATATTATGAGACAGTGGTCTTGCTATATGGCCCAAGTCGGTCACTATCTCCTGGGCTCAAGCAATTCCTCTGTCCACCTCAAAAAGCTGGGTCTACAGGAATAACACTGCTTCTGGCTAATTCTATTTTAACCCCCAATATTATAATTTCAACATGAATCTATGAAACATGAAATATCCCTCCTTCTGTACTAAGTTTTCAAAACGTATGAGGGGCCTACATGGTGGCTCATGCCTGTAATCTGAGCACTTTGGGAGGAAGAAGTGGAATGATTGCTTGAGTTCAGGAGTTCAAGAGAAGCATGAACAAGACCATCCTCCCTTCCTCCAAACAAAAACTAGAAAAAATATTTTGGAATTGGTGGCACACTTGTAGCCGTAGCTACTTGGGAGCCTGGGGCAGGAGGATCACTTGAGCCCAGGAGATAGAGGTTACAGTGAGATATGGTGAAGCCATTGCACCACTGTACTCAAGACTCAGTCTCCCAAACCTCAAAACAAACACCACCACCACCACCCCCCACACACACAAGCACAAATGGCTATCTCTAGAATACTCTGGAGAAAAGGAAAAAATTCTGCAGATTTTTCAAGGGTGGGATAAGGTAAGTTCAACAGTGTACATAAATATGCTTATTACATCAAAGGTTTTTGTGTAAGAAGGAGGTGGTATCTTTCTAAAATAAGCCACTGTCACAAAGACAAACAAAACAATTGATGAAATTTACATGTTTATAAAAACAAAAATTTAGAGAGAAGTCAATTATTTTGGTTGGCTAAAGTCTGGTGATAAAAAAATCCATTATGGGTTTCCAAATGGCACTTCATTTCCCCCTTTCTTCCATGAAAGTTTCCATGGCTGTTACATGTAAAAAGTGGGTGAAACAAACAGACAAACAACAACACAAAAACACCAACCAAAACACACTAGTACAGTGCTACTTACAGTATGGTTGGTTGGTATCACTTTGCTAAAAATTAATGGGCCTTTCCTAGAATCAATGTAGAATCACTAGACATGAGACCCAGAGAACTGTGTTTGGTACTCCTTCCTAATAATTCTCCAGTGCACTAAAAGTTGAGAAGCATTTACTTTAAGAAACTCCAAATCTTCTGGACCATCGCCACGCCCTCTGTTTCTTATTTACCCTCTAATAGCCCAACAGAATGAGGTTGCACATTCCCATCTTAATTCCCAGCACCCCTTATAATACACATAGTCCAGCATCAATAAATTTTTGTGAGATAAATACCGTGTACACCACAAATAAGGATCTCTTTTGCTTTTATGGGTTCTTCCCCCTTCCCCCCTCACCGGGTGTGACCTTGATTTTCTTCTCAAGCTCCTCCACTCTGCTGCAGCCATCAGGATATGGTTCAGAGGAACACCCAGAACTCACAACCATCCTGTTTAATCAGGCATTGCCCCAAAGCTGCCATTTCTCACGACTGTTCTACATTATCACCCTCTTAATTGTACATTTAACTTTTGTCTGGCTGACCCCCTGCCTTTCTTGATTGAGATTCAATATTTCTCCAGGTGATATCCCTTCTCTTTCCTCCAGGGTGGATGTTCAAGGACAGAAATCTGGGTGGAGAGAGTCTGAAGAGTAGGCAGCCTGCCTAACAGAAAATACCTCAATGGAGAAAATACCAGTCAATTTTTATTGTATTTTTTTCCTTTGATGCTCCTTGGATTAAACAAAATTAAGATGTAAGTCACATACCATAAAATCCAACCTTTAAAAAGTGTACAAATCAGTGTTTTTAGTATGTTCACAGACTTGTGCAGCCATGACCATTATTTAATTTTAAAATATTTTCATCACCTCGAAAGAAACTCTACCCATTTCTCTCTCCAGCCACCGGAAACCATTCATACTTCCCATCATTACATTTTTGCTTATTCCGGGCATTTCATATAAATGGAATCATACAATAGGTGACCTTTAACGTCTGTGTTCTTTTCCTTAGTATGATACTTTCAAAATTTATTCATGCTGTAGCATGTGTTAAGAACATGGCTTTGTACTGTCGAATAATATTTATTTGTTTTTTGACTTGTCTTTTCAAGAGATCTCTCAGCCAACTTTCCTTTCTCAGTATCAATAAAAGGAGATAAAAATAATAAAATTTCAAATACTTTGAATATTCACTCAAACCTGTACTGTTTGGCAATACCATGAAAGGTGAAGAGCCTAGTTTAATTTTTCTGAAAGACTTTAAGAACTTGTTTTTGTTACTGGTTTGAATAATGTACACGGGAAGGTAATTAGTCTACATATAAAGAAAGAATAGAAAACTGAGCCAGCCAGGAGTTGAACGTAGAACCTCCTGGGTCATAGTCAGACACATAATCCATTGCACCACCAGCCCTCTTCCAAGAGTTGGCATCAGTTGTCTAACTGTTCATTAGGATTAAAAAAACCCAGTTGCTTTGTGATACAAATGAACAAGACTGTGGATTCCTTCAAAGCAAACAGGTTTTTTTTGTGGTCAATATAAGTTACATTCTCTTAAGATATTTTTATTTATAAAGATATTTTCTACTTAGCAACAGCACATATGTGAGAGAATGACTGTCATTTTCATTTTTTCATTGATGTGCTTATTTATTTCTATTGTTTGTATCTGTGAATGCTTCATTAATTTATGCAGTCAGTTCATTTATCCATTCATTAAATAATTTTATTTAAAAATATACTTAATACTGATGTTGGGTGTGGGTCAGTAATTAGTGACCCATATACTGTTAGGCCAAAGGTTGCTGAAAATCGGGACCACAGTGACTCCATCTTATGGCGCCCCCCCTCCCGCCCACCACTGGGTTAGACACTCAGTGGAAATTTCCACTGAGCACCTGAAGCTGCTTGAGCTGTTTGAGCTTGCTGGCACAAACCGCCGCGTTCCACTTCTGTAAGTTAGCTTGCTCCCAGAAACCGCCCTGTTCCGCTTCTGTAAACAAGCTTGCCCAGCTTGTTTGACACCTGGAAAGTCCCGACGCCCTGGGCTCAAACCCCGCCTTTGCACCTCGGTCCCCTTAAACCCCCCAACCACTAAAGCTTGGCTGCTATTCTCTGCACACAGTCTTGGAGACTCGGGGCAGCCAGTTGATTGATCTAAATAAAGGACTGTATCATCTTTTAAATTTATCTTAAGTGCTTTTCTTCTGTGGCTCAAATTTTATGCACAGCGTTTTTGGAGGCCCGTGGAGATCGAGCCATAGAGCACTTAGATACCTGGAAGTCCTTGGGCCTTCCCCTGGGAGGCCCTCGGGATTCTGAGGGGACATGCACCCCCCAACACATCCCAGGGCCCCTGGGTCCCGAGGATCCCCTGGGAAGCGCTGGACGACCATTGGCAGATACTAAAGTCCTTCTAAACCTCTGGAGGTAAGAGAACACTGGCTCTAGGTTTCTGTTTAGTGACTGCAGTTGTCGGGTGTCTGTGGGATGAGGGAAGGTCAGACGTGACACTAACGGGCCTCCACAGGGCGCTGTGGTGGGTTCCTGTCTGTCAGGTTTTCTTCTTTGGACTCACAGAAGGTGAGTCCTGGGTCCTTAGATCTGAGGGTAAGTCCGGGCCTGGTGAGCTTCTGGAAATCTTTTGGTTTTGTTTTATGTCCACGCTACTATGTATGAGTTATTTGTCAAATTTGTCCTGCTGCTTTCAGTGTTTTGTCGAAAGTTTACTTGAGGACTGGACGAGACCCCAGACCACTGACCCTGAACACTTGCTCGAGGGGATCACGGATCAGTTCTTTCAGGGAACTCTCTTAGACTTCCATCCTGGAGAGATCTCTGAATTTTCCTTCCTCCTCCTTTTTCTAGTAAACTGATTGTTCATTGTCCCACAGTTATCATCCTTGCCTTTTATGTGTCCAATATCACTTACTGCCTGGTGTGCCTTTTCATTTTTCTTGGTGGCATTGGACTGGGTAGTGAGGCCCCTCCAGGCTAGACCATCAGAGAGCGTGTGTCTCTGACTTGCTTTTATTTCTTTATTGTAGCCCTGTTCATTCTTCTATTCTCATCCGAAGTAGAAGTATTCTCTTTTTCAAACAACTCTTTTGTGTCCCTTTAAGTGCTCTTTTACCCCCTTTTCCCTTTAGGAATATATGCCCCTCTCACACGCGGGGCTTCCCCTGTTTTCCTCCTTAAAGAGTGACCTGCCTCCAGACTACGAGACCCTCTTATCCAGATTAGTTCTCCCCCTCTCCCCTCCCCGCCTATTTTGCCAAGAAACAATTAGGTGTTGTTACTGTTGTAACAACAGGGGGATTTGGGGGAACAGTGTGCTTCAGAGAGAGGATATCCGTGGCACCTGCCTGGTTGTTGGACTGTGGACTGTCGGGTGCCGCCAGCTTCAGTGGAATTCTTAGGCAAATTGCTCCTCTACACTTATCCCTTGGTGGGTCCAAAATTCCCGCCCTGCTGATTGCTTAGTTCACCTGTTCTGTCATCCCACTCTTTCTGTTCCCCACGGGAGTTTGTCCTTAAAGAACCGACTGTCCTTGTACTTGAGAGTTTTTGCTTTTCTTCAGGCGCATTACAGAGCCCCTCATTTGAGTCCAGGGTGGGGGGATCACTTTGCCGCCCTGTCTTCAACCTCAACTCGCCTATTGGAGGTTGCAGCTGGAGCTCGCGGAACTGGGGTATCCCCCGGGGCCATTGGGACCCCCGCGAGCGGGTTTCAGAGCTTGGGCTCGAAAGTAGGGGCTCTGCTATCCTGGCCCTTCTACGACCCCTTGTGGACAGTCCGGATCTTCCTGAGTCGCGCCGGGAGTAAGATCATGGGAAGCGCACAGTCCAGTGCCCAAACCCCCCTTGACTGATTCTTAACTAATTTTAAACAAGCTTTCCCCCCTGAAAGACGAGAAGAGTTCGGAGTCAAGTTTTCCCGGAGTCGTCTCCTAAAGCTCTGTGAGTTGGAGTGGCCGTCCTTTGGAGCCGGCTGGCCGTCCGAGGGATCTTTTGACCCCGCCCTCTGCCATACAGTCCGGCGGGTCATCACAGGAAAACCGGGCCACCCGGATCAATTCCCCTACTTCGAAATATGGACAGAACTTTGCGAGTCACCTCCAGTGTGGCTCCGTGGGTGCTGTCTAAAAACTGAGAGTAGGATCCTGGTGGCCACATTCCCAACCCCGTCCGCCAAGGCAAAACCCTCTAACATGAAAACTCCCCCTGTTCTCTCTCAGCCCAACGATCTTTTAGACCTGACTTCGGATCCTGTTCTTCTACCCCCATACCCTCAACCGGCCCCATCCTGTCCTTCAGCTCCGGCCCGGGTCACGTCCTCTTTTCCCTGTTCCCCGCCTGCCTCCCCTCACCCTTCCGTGCTGCAGCATCCCGGAGGCCCTTCACCCGTCCCTCATTCCCCTTTACCGCCAGCCCAGGGCCCGACCCCCTAACCCCTGTGCCCTGCTTCCTCTGAGCTCTGCTCTCCCCCTCATACTCGCTCCGGCCAGTCTTACGGAATCTCCCTCCAATCGGCACTGCCCCGCTCAGAATGCTGTGCTCCCCTTGCGGGAGACATATGGAGGAGAAAGGGATTGCGTCCCCTTTTCCTCCTATGACTTATATAACTGGAGGCACCCAAATCCCCCCTTTTCTGAAAAGCCACAAGCCCCAATTTTACTCCTGGAGTCTATTTTCTTCA
The DNA here is from genome assembly GCA_963574355.1 of Loris lydekkerianus. Classification (NCBI taxonomy): domain Eukaryota; kingdom Metazoa; phylum Chordata; class Mammalia; order Primates; family Lorisidae; genus Loris; species Loris lydekkerianus. The sequence continues at coordinate 1,345 of CAUYPK010104613.1, read as the reverse complement.
CCCACCAGCCCACGTGGGATGACTGTCAGCAGCTCCTCAGTGCCCTTTTCACATCTCAGGGTGCGGATTTTGTCAGAAGCCCAGAAGGCCGTGGCTGGCACCTAAGGAGGCGATCAGCTGGATCAATAGGCCCGCCTAAATATACTCCTCCCCTCTCGGCGTCCCGCGTGGGACCCCAATTCTTCGGAAAGTAAGGAGGCCCTAGACACTTAGCGCCAGCATCTCTTAACCTGCGTAATACATGCCGCTAGGAAACGCACCAATCTGTCCAAGGTAAACGAAATCCAGCAAGGGTTCGCCAAGTCCCTGGCGGCCCTCCTGGAACATCTATTGGAGGCTTAGCGATCTTACACACCTATAGATCTAGAATCCCCCAAAATCGCAAGGCTAAAAACCTAGCCTTCATGATGCATTAGGCCCCAGACATTAAGAGGAAAATTCAAAAAATTGAAGGCTTTGATGGGAAAAACAGGGAAGAACTAGTCAGTATAGCCCAAAAGGTTTACAATAGCAGGGAGTTTCCTGAGGAAAAGTCAGTGAAAAAAAGTAGCTGGGTAACCGTGGCTGCCCTCCTGGCTGAAACTCCCCATGCTCCACCCCAAAGGACTCTTGAAACACCCAGGATCATTATGAGCCACAGAAACCCCTTAGGCAGGGATCAATGTGCTTATTGCCATCAAAGGGGGCACTGGAAGAATGAATGTTCCTTCAGGGGAAAGCAGAAGCAACCAAAGTCTCTCCTGGTGGTGAGCACAGAGGACTGATGGGGTCAGGGCTCTTTGCTGCTTAGTCCCCATGAGCCTCTCCAGGTAGGGGACACCCCTGTCAAGTTCTTGGTTGACACCGGTGCAGCACACTCAGTCTTAACCCACCCCCTGGGCCCTCTATCTAGAAACACCACCCAAGTTTAAGAAGCCATGGGCACCACTGCCACCTATCAGTGGACCACAACATGGAACTTAGACCTAGGAATGGGAAGTGTAACCCATTCCTTCTTGGTGATCCCAGACTGTCCCTATCCCCTTTTGGAATGAGAACTCCTAAGAAAACTGAGAGCGACCATCTCATTCAGGCAAACCTCAGGTGACCTTACTGTGGCACCAGATTAAACTCACATTCTAATAATGTGCCCCCTGTCAGAAGAATACTTACTCCAGCCTCCCAACCCCAAGGACCTGAAAGAAGTAGAAGTCTCAGAGGACTTGTGAGCCCTCCAGGAACACTTCCCCAAAGTTTGGGCAGAAACCAACCCTCCAAGACTGGCAGCACCTCGCGGGGGGGGGGGGGGGGGCCGCCGGGCCCCCGCGGGCGAGGGACCGCACGCGCCCCCGGCAGACCCGGCGGC
>CAUYPK010104612.1:37500-60229 GCA_963574355.1 Loris lydekkerianus | reverse complement strand
TGGTTGATTTGTGTGGTATAACATTTCACTTCAACCTCAAATTCTTGGGTTCAATCAATTCTATTTCCTCATCCTCCCAAGTTTCTTGGAATTTTTGTTCCCGCCAAAAAACCTGGCTTTTTTTCCTGGCTTTTTTTTTTTTTTTTTTTTTTCAGTTGTCATCATTTAATTGGCCCAGACTTGGTTTGAACCCTCTAGCCTGGGTGTATGTGGCCGGCGTCATAATCACTGTGCTACAAGCACCAAGCCACTTTATCTTATTTTAAAATCACTATATTTGTTTTGGTGAGGTTTGGGAAATTTATTTCTATTGAGTACTTAACCTCAAAACAATGTCTTTCTTTGATTTTAGGACATTCTATTCACTTTCTCTCTATTGAATCCGTTCTTTCTTTCTCAAACTCTTATTGAAATAATTTTGAGAACTCTCAACCCATCCTGCATGAGTTTTTTTTTTTTTAATGTTACACACACACATTCGCACATACACACACACACACACACATATATATATTTATGATACACTGTGGGAACATATATTGCCTCATTCAACTGATTTTCCCTCACCCAAATCCAGTTATTCATTCTAATAACTGAAGTTTTTATGCCAATGGTTAAATCATTCATTTCAGTGACCTGTGCTGATTCTGTTATTTCTCTCAGAATATTAATGCAATTTGTTTTAAAGCCCTCTACAGCTTACTTTTACTAATTATGTTTACCTCAATGTGTTATTTTTTGAGTTGATCATTTCTCACTTATGATGTTTGCATTTCTTGATTCTATTTTTTTTTTTTTACTGCACACATCTTTGCTGGAGTTGGGCTGTTTCTCTAGACCATGTCTGCGCTGCCTGTTTAAGGTAGAAGCAGGACATAGTGTGGGTTTTAGTTTGGTATGTTTTTTATGGGAGTATTTCTGCGGCATGCCCACCAGCTGAGGCCTACTTTGTGGCTTACAGTGCTCTCCACTTTTCTCAAGTGTCACGGTCCATCTGGGCCGTTATTCTCATTCTCTAATTCAAAACCCCAGTTCCACTGCTCCTTCCTGAAGGAGACCTAGCCACCTCACTGCTGCTATTTATCTCAAGATGTATAAGGATTTCTGGGCACTCTACCTGTGACAACTCAACCAATCTTTGATTGTCCTCCTCTGTCATCTCTTCTAGAGCTCATATCCACCATGTCCACCATCTGTGCAGGAAGCCCACTCGCTATCTCTCTCACTTTTGCTGTAGGACCATCCTTCATAGGCTTTGAGCTGTGGTTTCCTTCTTTAATTTGATCCCATTTGCTTTTAATTTTTCAAAATTCTTTACAGTTATTAGTGTACCCTGGAGTCTCCTTCTTATTTTCTGAAAATGATTATGGACTGAAAAAATATATATCTATTTTCGTTTGTACAGAATTGAAGAAGGTGCCGTAGACCATAGAATGTGTTTCATATACTTTCTTTAAAAGGAATTCTGATTGTTTATTATATCTTTATTAGTATCTCTAGTAGTTATGTTTTAAATTCCTTTATGAGGAAGAAAATTAGTTTTTAAATTTCCTTAGAGAATATAGAAAGACTTAGATTCACAACAAAGTGTAAATATTTGATATTATTAGAGTCAAAGAGACCTGTTTCTCACTTACTTGATACTTGAACTTAAGCAAGTTACCTTAGTAATCTGAGCACATTTTTCATATAAAAATTGTGACATGTGCCTTATTATCACACTTTGTCAGTGACTTAGAATTTTTCAGAGTTCTCAAACTATTTATGGAGAAAGAACAGTTTTATTTTTATTGACACATAATAGATGTACATTTTTTCAGAATGCCTGTAATATTTTGATCCATTCATGTACTAAGTAATAATCACATCAGGGTAACTCAGGTATTCATTACCTTAAACATTTAGTTTTATTTTTGTTGTTGTTTATTCATTTTAAATTTCTAGTCTCCCAGATTGATACTTTTGTGAAGTAAACAGTCATATACTTAGATTTCCCAAAAATATCAAACTGCTATAAAAGTGTCTAAAGGCTATTCTCCCTTTTCCTGTTCATCTCACTGAGGACCAAATAAAGTCTTCAGACTAGCCTCAGTGTACAAACCACACTTTGACTGGAACTGGTCTGTCTCTGAGACTAACTGCCATCTCCTTGTAGTGGAAACCCTGGCAAGGCCCCCTGCCTTCCTGTGGCTTCTATCATTGCACATTACTCACTGCCCCTGCTCTCTGCTTTACCAGGCTATCTGCAGGTCCCCAAGGGTCATGCAAATTTCCACATGATTGTGCATATCATGCAAATTTCCACATGATGATTGTGCACATGTACATATCACCTAGAATTATTCCCCTCACTTTGTGGAAGCAGTAATCTCTCATGTCTTTTATTTTTTCTTTTTCCAAAACTGAGCTCAAAAATCATGACATTTTAAGAATTCCATGCCTTTCTAAAATAGAAATGAGTCCTCTTCCTCTCCAGTCTCATAGTTATGGCATCCCTTACCGAGCTTCCCTACACCACTGCCCTGTGTGGTTTGCTGTTGGTCCTCCTCCTTTCAGGTTCACTTGTCCACTGCTGCTCACCATCCTGTTCCTTGAACTTATTTAATAAGAGCAAAGTGGCGCAGTACCTTCCACATGGAAAGGGTTTAGTAATCACATATTTAGGAAAGAATGAAAAGAATCACTATGTTTTATATTTGCTGCAGTACATAACTAGACACTTTTAATTTTTCTATGATAAGTCAGTATTTTTTTCAATCAGAAAACTCTTGTTTTTATTCAATTCTGAGAAACTCTCAAACATTAATTTGTCAGTCCTTGCCTCTTTCTTGGTCTTTCTCTTTAATTCTTTCTAAAACTCCTATTTGACGTGTATTGGGCTTTCTCAAAGTTTATTCTCTGAGTTGTTTTTTTTTTTTTAACACTTACATGTTTGACTTGCTCAGAAGACTGAACTCATCTGCCCATTAAAACTACATACTGAAATTTAATTTCAATGACTATACATTTTCATTTTCATATTTTCCATGGATAAGACAATCTTGCAATAATATATATAAAATAATAAAATATATATATAATATAATATAATATAATATAATATAATATAATATAATATAATATAATATAATTAAGAGAGAGAGTGAGCAAAAGTAAATCATATTATGTATGGAATTGTATTATGTTATGAGTCACTGACATAGGTACTATGTTAGTACAGAGCATATATCTAGTTCCAATATTTTCATGGACTATTCAGAGAGAGTTAAATTTCTCTTTATTAACCTACTTTGAGGCGCTTCATGTATTTGGCAGGCAAGAATGTCCATTTCATATTTTTAAAATTTGTTAAGCAAGGGTTAAATATATTATTTTATATACTGATGCTTTGGGGTATAATATAGGGGAGTTTCTCATATCAGTTCACCTCACTAAATTCTTCTATCAGGGGAAGGAGATTATCTTAGGCTATGACTCTCCCCTGCTTTCTGCTCAGCATGAGGGCCAGAGCCAGGCCAGGTGTTCTAAGCCATTAGTCCTGGCCTCTGACAACCTGGTATAATAATTCTGAATATTCAACATGCCCTGGAGGCCTACATTCACCTTGTCCTTGGTTTGAACCACTCACGCCGTGTGATTATTGAAGTACAGACTTGCATGTGGGTCTTCAAGGAATCTTTTATCTTCTTCAAATTTTTTTTTACCATGATCCATATTTCTTTACTTGCTCTTTTTACAAAAATTATTATTAGATATAAAGATAAGAAAAGGACATGATAGTTCATGGCATCTTAAGTCTCCCCTCTGTCATAATTCTTTCATTATTCTTCCTTCACATTGTAGGATAACTAGTAGCTATTGATTAATTATGAGTTCTACCCAAAGGTCTTCATTTAACAGGTTATAATACACTTTCTCTTCAAAACTTGCAAGTAAAAATCCTTAGTGTAAATGCAGCGGGATACCACCTAACACCTGTTAGATTGACTAATATTAAATGATAATGTTAATAACAAGTGTTGGCAGGAATATGGAGTAAATGGAACCCTTGTATTCCATTGATGGGAATGTAAATTGGTGCATCCAGAATGAAAATGACTTGAAAAACTAACACTAAAACTACGATATTTTCTAGCAATCCCACTTCTGGGTACATATCCGGCACAACTGAAATCAGGATCTCAGAGAGATACCTGTACCTCCACTTTTTTGCAGCATTACTCACCATAGCAAAGACACAGACTCGACCTAAATATCCATTGGAAATGAATAAAGAAAATGTAGTAAATACATACAGTGGAGTATTATTCATCCCTATAAAAAGGAGAAAATTCTGCCATTTTTGACAACATTGATGAAGCTGGAGCACATCATGCTGAATGCAATAAGTCAAACAGAGAAGGAAAATTCCTACACACTACAACTTATATGGAGGACTCTGAGACAGTCAAACTCATAGAAGCAGGAAGCACAACGGTGGTTTCCAGGGACTGGGACAAAGAGGTCCTGGTCAAAGGCTGTAAGGTATCACTTACGAAGAAGAGTAAGTCCTAGGGATTACAGTACAGTGTAGTACTTATGGTTAAAAAAATACTGTATCTTAAAAATTTGCTAACAGAGTAAACCTTATGTATTCTTACCACAAAAAATTAATAATAATAATAAATAAAGAAGGCAGGAAATGTCCATGGCATAGATTGTCATAATAATTTCACAGATGTACCTTTTTCTCTGAATTCTTCAAGTTGCATACATTAACTATGTACTAATTTCTGTATGTTTATTGTACCTTAATAAAGTGATTTGAAAATATTTACTGTAAGTATGTTTAATCCTATTAGACATTGTACATAAATGTTTTTAAACAATTACAAACGTATTTAGGATAAGTTTTTAAAATACAAAAATTTGACGAATTATTTTAAACGTCCAAAAGAGTGGATTTAAAAAGCTACAGTAAGATGTGGTTTTAAGTGATAGATGGAGGAAAAAGAGTAATATTATGTAAAGTTTCTTTTTATAATACAGATAAAATTACAAAACCTATGGTGCTCTGAAGAAATAGTAGAGATATTATCCTTTTTCAAACAGAAATATATATGAACTATCTGATACTTTCCATTATTGTTTTATTTAAATCACATTCAATTAAATAGTAGATAGCAACTAGAGCTTTGTATTTTAATTAAGTATTATTAAGTTCCCGTATAATGAAATTGGCAGATGCTCTCTGTTTGGGGGGAGAGTGATTAGGAATTAAAGCAACTGAAAAAAGTAATGAGGACTCAAACATAATATGAGATATAAAAGCATCATATGACATCTATTATTAATCCATTGTTTTTCTAACACTGCACTTATAAACCTGAGTACTGACATTAAAGCTAAACTAATAAAAATGAGTAGAGTAATTTCTTTTATAAGGAATGTAGTTTGGGGGTGATTTTTAATGAAAGAAGCTTTTTAAAAATTCTAAAAATGATATTATGCCATCTTCACAAAGTTATTTCAATTATCTGGTTTTTAAAAATCCTTAGGGTGCTGTTTTAAAAATACCATGTCTGTTCTTTTTGTTCTCTTCCATTAGATAAAAGAGACCTATTCTCAAATGCAGGTAAAACAAAATAGAGCACTATCATTTTTTTATTTAACAATGCAGATTAGATTTAAATTTACTGCGAGAATCTACCTAAATTGATTATTTTGAAAATGGAATGCTACAATTTACCTGTTTAGTGTTATCAGACTACTCTTACTACTAAAATGAGGTTTAACTTGTTCTCCTTTTCAGTGTTGAAAAACCTGTTTTGATGGCACATTTTATAAAATCGCTATCATAGTCTGTATTTTACTGAAGTACCTCAGGACACGACCACACAGACATGAAGCGCCATTGCCACCGTTACTATCTGCCTAAGAAAGAGGAATATAAATCGTGTCAACCTCTAGAAAAATTATGAACTCAATCAAGTTCATTTTTGTCATCTTCAGTTATTCCCACATCAAATTTTAAGTGTCAAAGTGCTAAAAGCTATTTTCCTTTTTCTAAAGGAAAGAGCAACATTTCTTTTGAACTGAGCTTCAATGTAGACTGGAGACAAGTTCAAGGAAATAGTCTCCCCTCCACCCTCACTTGTTTCCTGCCCACACCAGTCTGAGGCAGTGAGGATGAGGTTTGGCTCTTCCTCAACTACACTTAGAGAATATTCTTTAACAGTTTTAGCGATAAAAGGCTCAAAATGTAAATTCCCAGGACATTCCATAAAAATGAGTTTCAGTCAAAATGCTATTAACAAGCTGGTAGTCATTTTCTGCTGCCTAAAGCTCACAAGCAACCAGGGAAATTAACATGGGTAGAGGGGATCCACGGAAGAGCCCCCAGGGAGCTGAGGAACTGTGGGAATATCAAAGTGGAAGATCATGAATGAAGTGCGACCATAGCAATAATGATAATTATGAGAATAAGAGCTAACGCACGGAATGCGCAGAGCTTGATTTGTGCCGGGTATTATTTTAAGTCTTTCACATACATTTTTTAAGCCTTGCAACAATCCCTTGGGGAATGAAGTATAATTATCCCCATTGTACAGGTGAGAAACTGAGGCAAGAACAGATGATTGAATTTGCGATGGTCATAGCGCATAGGACTAATTTGGTGGGGGCCTGTGGAGACCCAAGACCCCGCTATTAGAAATAAGATTTAAATAAAGCAATCTTATATTTTTCAATTTGTGTATATGAAAGTATCAGTTTATGCTGTGTTTATGAAAATAATAATGAGAATCACCAGATAATATATGACTTCTAAGCAATTAGTAATAGTAAAAAGCTATTTTTGAGGACAGACTACATGACGGATACTGTTTTGAGAGCTATGTCATGTATTATCTCATTCATTTCCCATGGCAATTTTTAAAGAAAAATAGTATCATATTCCCTTTATATATATGAAAAAACAGAGGAGATGGAGGTTAAGTACCTTGCTAAAGATGAGAGGATCCAGATAGGGGATGCAGGATCCAGACCCAGATGGTCCAGCTCCAGCGCTGTCTCTGCATCAATATGGAGTGTATGCACAGAACAATAAAGCATGATGAAAAAACTAATTTTTTAATTGCACAAAATCAATAGTAATTATTATCATTTATGTGAACTGATTATTTCTCCTTAATTACTATAGAGAACAATGACAATTATGTATATTCGTTGACTAATTTTACCATGAGATTTATTTGATTAACAATGTAAAACTCCGTGCAAGAAAACACAATCTTTGTGGTTTGCAACTCTCTTATATTGACCTGCTTACAACCAAAATTCTAAAATTGGGCCATTTGCTTTAATAGTAGTGTTATTTCCTGATATTTGATAATAACATAGATCAATCCTATGGATCCACAATAGCTGTCTACTGATTTCCTCCTGAAGTATGTGATAGTAATTACTAAGTAACCCAGGTACACTTTTCTCTATAGAATGATCTGATTACTCTGCCTCTTATTGTTAGTTTAATATTTGCGATCTCACAGCAATTTGAATACTTACATGTATAATAAACAGTTTATTCAACTTTGTTTTGAATTCTTTAAGGATAAGAATCATTCTTCACCCAGTCCTCTACTATTTTTAATGAAATGTGTTCTACATTGTTGGTGATGCATATTTTTCCCCATTAATTAGTGATTGGTGAAAACCAGAAATCATAGGCTGGGATGTTCTACGTTTCAGTGTTATTGTCACCTACTGTGGTTCTCAGGCTTTACTACACGTAGTATAGGTGGTTTGGGATAGAATTCAAATATAGACTTCTTTCTTCAAAGGTCCCAAGGTAATTTTACTGTGCAGTCAAGCTGAGGAACCACAGAATTAAGGGATCTGAAAAGCCCCGTGGTTCATGGCTGACCTCCCAAGGACTGCAAGTAGGTGGAATTCACTTTCCCGTAATTGTCACGTCCTTAACATGCAGTCATTTCAGTTGGCACAGCCAGCTGAGGCATTAACTCAAACGTCAGCCAAACTATCTTGTTTCTTCAGAGCAGCTCAAAATCCAGTACATGTGCAGTGAGGTCCATGTGCCCCCAGATCTCTCTGGGGGATTGCAGGGGCCAGATGTCTAATGTTTTCCTGGTCACCATTGGCTTCCGTCATAGTGTTTCATTGATGGACATCATTCATTATCTCACATAAGGAGTACAGATTCTAGATGTTTTTATTTGTTTTTTGCACACATCAACACCACCACCATTTAAAGAAGGCATTGGACTTGTAATCTGGACATAATTTAGGAAGGTGGAGGGAGAGTCATATCCTAATCAAGAAAATAATTTGAAATTTTAAAATATTGGTCATAATTCTTTTTTTAAAATTTCTTAAGCCATTTTTCTCTTATTAACTCTCTCCTTCCTAGATCTCCCTTCTCCTCTATTCCTTTGCTGCCCAGTCATTGAATCATATTTTCTGCACTTATGCAGAGTATGTTAGTCATGCCTGACAAATGTACCTCTGTCCTTGCTTATGAACATTCAAAGCAGAATTAATAAACTTTTCTAAACAGCAGGCCATATTCTTCAGCTCTTACCATTTCTCCCCCTTCCACCTGTGTATAAACAGGAAGAGAACAGTATACAGCTAAGTTTCCTCAAATATTGGATTTTCATATGACTCTTCCCTACCATCACTCGTTAGAAGGAAAAAGCCATGGTGTTCTACCTAAGAACAAATAAGAGGTTTATTTTTTAATCTTCATTAACACATCAATTACATTTGGTAGAATTTTTATATAGTCAAATTTCATATTTCTTTAAAATAGGTAGTACAATTTCAGAATTTTTTATTTATTCACCTCGTATTTTACCAATTAACATTTGTGAGGTCTAACCTCTGTCCTTTGTAGCTTTTTCACTTGGTGACAAATTAGCAGTCTTGCTTTCCTGTTATCACTCAATAACATATGAAATATTATCTGTTGCTAAAGAAAGTACACAAGTTGTATAGTAAGCTGCTACGGTTTCATAATTGTAAGGTAAAGAGATATAGCAACCTTAGCTGCATATTGAAATTTTCTATTCTTACCATGATGGTAAGTAGCCTTCCTGCACCTCAGTAGACTCACTTCTTTACTAACTCCAAATATGTGCAAAAAGAAAACTGTTCTCAGATTAGCTGTAGTTTGGTATTCTTCCCTTCTCTCCCCTATCTTCTATCTTTTGTTGGATAAAATCAACCTATGGATTCACCTCCTCTGCCTGTAAGTAAATAGCACGTGGTAATTAACGTGATACCTTGACACACTCATTTGCTTTTTGTCATCTTGATGTGTCTTAGAAGGACAGTGATAAATAACATGTACCAAAGTTCATGTTTTATTTCTTTTTGCATATCATATAGCATTTAATTTATATTATTATTTGGCATTCTTTTGCTACATAAATATCCTTAAGTATTATAGGGATTGCCTATAAGAGAATAACATCTTTTATCCAATATAAAGCATTTTGTTTCATTGTATGTTTTTCACCTTGAATTCCACTTGGTTTAACATTTATATCATAATTTTCCATTTTATTTTTTCCTCTGCACATGATCTACATTAACCATTCTTTCAGTTATGCTTATTTTTAATTTATATTTTAAAATACACTAAAAATAACAGATTAAGATTTTCATATTCTTAACTTTGAATATTTTATACTCTTGTTTTAGAGTATAAATTAAATATAGTTGAGTGGAGTTTTATTTTCCCTTTGGCCTCAAGAAGTACATTTCCTTGGCTTTAAGTTTTATTAAAATTTGTGAATAATTATCCCATTTTTTAATTTAAATAACTATGGGCTCCTTACAAAAGATGTGAAATTTAGTAAGCTTTTGCTTCTATACTCAGATCAGCAAATCTTTACTAATATCACAATTTACACATTATAATCATTATCATTTTTATTTCTTAATACATAGCTCAAAGGCCATTTTACCATTATTTGATTTTGTTACCACATGAAAACAACTATGTACACAATTTGTTTATTTAACTTTTAATGTTTACTAAAGCTCTTTATGTCTCCAATATTCTAGTTTAAGAATTGCTTATTCTTCTATTTTATCTCTTACATGCCAACACCTAATTAAGCTTGCATGTAATATTTTCTCATTCCTGGAGCATCTGAAGATATATATTTGCTACCTTTGCCCGTGAATGGCATTTGGCTAAGAAATATTACACTCAGTCACTAAAAATCAGAAAATACACAGCTGGTTAATCCATTCCTGGGTTGGTGGGCATTGAGGCTGTTTTCACATTTTGGCGATTGCACATTCAGCAGTGATAAATATTCTAGTGTAAATGTCCTTATGGCAAAAAAGTTTTGTTTTTTTTTTTTCTTTCTTCTGGGTAGATGCCCAGTAATGGGATTGCAGGATCAAACGGGAGGTCTAGCTTGAGTTCTTTGAGGGTTCTCCATACTTCCTTCCAAAAAGACTATTAGTTTGCAGTCCCACCAGTGATGTAAAAGTGTTCCCTTCTCTCCACATCCATGCCAGCATCTGCAGTTTTGACATTTTGTGATGTGGGCCATTCTTGCTAGGGTTAGATGATATCTCAGGGTAGTTTCAAGTTGCATTTCTCGAATAATTAGGGACAAGGAGCATTTTTTCATATGTTTGTTAGCCATTCATCTGTCTTCTTTAGGGAAGGTTCTATTCATCTTTCTTGCCCTTTGATATATGGGATTCTTGGCTTTTTTCATGTGGATTAATTTGAGTTCTCTGTAGATCCTAGTTATCAGGCTTTTGTCTGATTCAAAATATGCAAATATCCTTTCCCATAGTGTAGGTTGTCTATTTGCTTTGGTTGTTGTCTCCTTAGATATGCAGAAGCTTTGCAGTTTCATTAAGTCCCATTTGTTTATTTTGGTTGTTGTTGCAATTGCCACAGCAGTCTTCTTCATGAAGTCTTTCCCCAGGCTGATATCTTCAAGTATTTTTCCTGTGCTTTCTTTGAGGATTTTTATCATTTCATGCCTTAAATTTAGGTCTTTTATCCATCTTGAATCAATTTTTTGTGAGTGGAGAAAGATGCGGATCCAGTTTCAGTCTTTTCCATGTGGATATCCAGTTCTACCAGCACCATTTATTGAATAGGATTCTCTCCCCCAATGTATGTTCTTGTTCAGTTTATCAAAGATTAGGTGGCTATAAGATGTTAGTTTCATTTTCTGGTTTTCTATTCGATTCCAACTGTATATGTGCCTATTTTTGTTTCAATACCATGCTGTTTTGACCATTATGGCCTTGTAGTATAACCTAAAGTCTGGTATTTTGATGCACTTGGCTTTGTTTTTATTACTAAGAACTGCCTTTGCTATGCGGAATTTTTTCTGGTTCCATACAAAACAAAGAATTATTTTTTCCAAGTCTTGAAAGTACAATGTTGGTATTTTAATAGGGATGGCATTGAATCATAGATTGCTTTGGGAAGTATAGACATTTTAACAATGTTGATTCTTCCCAGCCATGAACATGGTATGTTCTTCCCTTTGTTAATAGCCTCTGCTATTTCTTTCTTTATAGTTTCATAATTTTCTTTATAGCAGTCCTTCACCTCTTTTGTTAGGTATATTCCCAGGCATTTCATTTTTCTTTGAAGCTATGGTGAAGGGGTGTGTCCTTATTTTAGAATGGTACCTGTCATATGTTTATAATAATTTTTCATGATTTCACTTAAAATATTGAACACTAGACTCTGAATTCTTGAATTCTGGAGCATTGGCTCTATAAAATACTGAATTTGGTAAAACCATAAATTATATGTATAATTATATTTTAATTGCATATTTAGAATATATGCACACTTATCTCATATAACTAGATGCCAACTCTTCTAAAGACTAATGTGAGGTTAAACAAAATATTTTATTTTTAATAACATTTCATAGGTTTTCAATAATTTTTGCTTTGAATGTCTCTTTTAACCAATATTGCCAATAAGTTAAACACTCTCATTTTACAGAAGAGGGGGGCTTAGTATCAAAGCAAGTAAGTGATTTAGTCACTTCCACAAAGTTTTCCAGGGTCAGATTTGAGATTACACCACCATTTTCTGTCTTCAAGTATAGTGTTTTAGTTCTGTGAGTATACTGTCTTTTTTAGTTGAGTTTGGCTACCCTAATGATATAATAAACTGGATGACTGCAGTAATAGAAAGGAATGTTCTCACAGTTATGGAGGTTAAGAAGTCCAATATCAATATCTGGTGCGAGCAGGTGGCCACTTTCTTCTTTAGCCTCACATGGCTTTTTCTTGCTGTGTGCATGTGGAGAGACATCTTTTGTCTGAGTCTGATGAAGCTACCAATCCAATTGGATTAAGAAGCCATCCTATAAGCTCATTTAACCTCATTTAATTGCATCCTACAAGCTCTATCTTCAAATACTCAAATATAGTAATTGTGATTAAGGCTTCAATGTGCTTTTTTTGCATGTTGGACAAGAATCTGGGGGAAAACATAATTTAATACATAGCATACACATTACCAACTCCAGTCAAAGTCTTTCTTAAGAAATTGATACATTTTTAATATTAATTTCTACACGGTGTCCTAAACTCACGATACACAGAGGAAAACGGGAAATGGTAACTAACTGTACCCTCATCTACATATTATTACAAAATTTTACAAAGAGGTGGCCAACACACAGAGAATATGTATAAATAGTTTATAGAAATAATGACCCTACCTTGAGTTTACATAGCTCCTAAATCCATGAAAACAGGGAAGTTCATATTTATTGAAAGTAGAGAGGATATCTATAGGCGTATCAAGTCTAAATTGAAAAAATAATAGACACATTGTTTAATTAATGGCTATAAAATACATACCAATTAATTATTTTTCTAAATAAATAAATCAAAACATGCACATTCATTTTAGAAGTTGGTATTATTACTAAGGGCTACAAAACATATACCAATTGTTTTTCTAAATAAATAAATCAAAAGAAAAATGCACATTAGTTTCAAACATTGCTATTATTCTTAAGGGCTATAGTTAAACAAACTTTAAAAATTAATTGGGACACCATGTAATTAATTAAGATTTAATTTATTTTAAGAACCCAAATCGATGAGAGTGGTAGGTGAATATATCTTAAAAGTTTAAATATACATGAGAGAGTTTCATGGCTATTGAAAGTCCTCCCCCAAATTCACAAGTAACCAATGAAAAACAAGGAGAAAAAAAAGAGAATGGTGGGGGTGGAAAGAGAAACACAAGGACAATGATTACTGTAATCTGGTGGGATAGATAACACTTTTTATTTTCATTGTCCTAATTACGTCTCACATTATAAAAGTTAATGTTGCAAAAAATCATTTTAAAAATCATAAAAAGCATTCACACTAGTGTATCTTCCAGTTAAAACTTTAAAATAAAATAAAAACACAATGCTTTATTAATGTTGAGGTACATTTTAGAAAGTTTATTGCAAAATTAAAATATTCTTCCTGAATGCTGTTGTCCATTTAATCATGTAGTAATAAATATATGGTGATATTCCAATTATAAGGTTATTCTTTATTTGGTCTATAGTTCATAGTATTTTAACCATGATTATCTGCCTAAATAATTTTCTTAATGCTATAAAGCCACATATTCTGAAACAAGTAATCCTTAACGACTTACAGCATGTAAGCTTAAATGTTTCTGATGGTTTCTGTTAATTTTGTTGACCAAGTTTCTTTTCTAATTCTATTATGTGGTTGGTAAATTCAACACCAATTACAGCGGAAAATAATCTACCATTTAAAGGGGGTTAAGAGTGAGACTATTATCCTGCTGAGCTTTCTTTAAAAATTCTTTCCCACCAAAATTATAAAGTATCTTAAAATCGAAAAGGCTAGCTAATATTTTTTATGATTGATATGATGGGCAAAAAAAATCACCACTATCATCAATCTTCCATATTTCTGTGACATTTATTAGTTGAAAAACTAAAGTGAATTTTCCCCCAGGCATCCCTATAAGTGAGTATGAGAGGCTCTCAGTCGGCAGCCTTCCCTTTAACCCGTGGCCAAACCCGAGTACTGATTGCTGCCTTCTGCATCAAGAAAGTGGCTCAAATGAGTCAGCTGCTCAATCAGGGTCATCCACAGGTGAGCAGGACTCTTGGTGAGCTGTAAGCAGGTCAAAGATCTTACGCCTTAGGTTTTAAGGCTATTGTTATTATTTATTGAGTGAATAGATGGCTAAATTAGTACTGGGTGTTTGGAATGAACATAAACAGTTAAGGCCACAGATCTGTCCACCAACCCCCAACCTCACACATAACCCTTTAAAAACCCTTACAAAAAATTCAATTTTGTAATGATTACACAAACAGCCCTCCATTTAAATCAACAAATTCAGTTCTGCCTGCATGTGAGTTAGATGTAAACAATTCTACTAATGGGTCCAAGTGGGTCCAAGTCTATGTCAGGGGTCTTGAACATGTTATCTCATTTAATTATCACAAGGATCCCTGAGAGAAGCTGTTAATATTTATGTTAAATAGTAGATGATAGTGGATTCAAAAGATTCAGTAATTTGTTGGAGTCCCAAAGTTAGTAAGGTAGTTAAGATTTTTCTTGTTGAAGTCTGGATTCACATCTTCTTCTGTAAATTGCCCCTAAGGTCTGCTTTTGGCTTTCTGGAGTCAAAAGGGAGAATACAGCCAAATGTACTGATAAAACAAGAATGAAATGTCAAATCTCACATTGCAAAGGTGAGATTTCATTTTGAGAATTTGAAAAAGAGGTGCATTAACTATTCTTTGATTATTTATTTTAGAATATGACAGGGGTACAAAAGTTTTGGCTACACGAATTGCTTTTATACAGTTGGAGTTAAAATCATAAGTGTGCACTTCACCAGTACAGTGTGCATTGTACCAATTAGGTATGAATCCCGACCCCCATCTGTCAGCTCCCACCTGTTTGCTGTTTAAGTTTTACTACCAAATGTGCACATGGTGTTAATTGATTAGTTCCAGTTTAACAGTGAGTACGTGTTATGTTTCATTTTCCATTCTTGTGAAACTTCACTGAAAAGAATGGCCTCTGGTTCCACTCAAGTTGTTGAAAACAGTATTAAATCACTATCTTTTTTTAATGGCTGAGTAAATAGGATCTACATATATGCTATTTCATGAATCCACTCATGTATTTATGGACACTTGGTTTCATTCTACATCTTTGCAATTGTGAATTGTGCTGCAATAAACATTCTAGTGCATGTGTGATGTGCATGTGCATTTCTGTGTGATGAAATGACTTTTTCCTTTAGGTAAATATCCAATGATGGGATTGCTGCATCAAATGATAGGTCTACTTTTAGTTCTTTGAGGACCCTACGTACAATTTTCCATAGAGAATATACTAGTTTGCAGTCCCATCAGAAGTGTTCAAGAGTTCCTTTCTCTCTGCCTCTACACTGGCATCTGTTGTTTGGAATTTTTTTGATAAAAGCTATTGTCACCAGAGTTAGGTGATACCTCATTGTGGTTTTGATTTGCATTTCTCTGATGCAAATCAGAGAGATTGAGCAATTTATCGTATGTTTATTGGCCATTAGTCTCTTCTTTTGAAAGATTCTGTTCATGTCATTTGCCACTTTTTAAGGGTTTGTTTGATGTTTTCTTGCTGATTTGCTCGAGTTCTTTATAGAGTCTGGTTACCAACCCTTTAACAAATGTATAGCAGGCAAATATATTTTCCCATGCTGTAGGCTGTCTAATGATGCTATTGACTGTTTCCTTGGCCGTGCAGAATCATTTTAATTTAATCTGGTCCTATTTGTAAATTTTTGTTGCTGCCGTAATGCCTTTGGGGTCTTCTTCATAAATTGTTTGCCTAGGCCCATGTTTATGACAGTTTTTCTGATCTTTTGTTCTCGAATTCTTAAAGATTATGCCTCAGGTTTAAGTCTGAATTAATTTTTGTGAGTGGTGACAGGGTGGATCCTGTTTTAATCACACCAGGTGAAGAACAAATAAGATATGGCATTCCCATACTTTGGATTCGTTTATTCCTATGGTCAGTCTCTCTGTAATAGGCAGATGTCTCCTTCCAAGTTTATATAGTATTTGCATCACTAAACTTCCTTCAGTCCCACGCACATATTCTGATCACTACATGATTTCTGCATTCTATGACCTCGTGTGCATTATTTGACCAGGACAGCAGCTCACTCTGCAGCAACAGCTACGGGATTTATAATGTTCTGAGCATCAGTCTGAGTATTTTTCATATGTTTTCTCAGTTCATTCTCTCAACAACCATGTTGTTATCAATTACAATTAATTATTTATGTGTAGTTATTAATGTGACAAATAAAATAATGACAAGAAAATTGAGTCAGAGTTAGTTACTGATAGAACAAAAATAGGAACCAACTCCATCTAATACTTAATCATTGAAGTCGGGGCAATTAACCCCCAAGCCACTGTTTCCCACCTTTCTCTCTTTCCTGCTGCACCTGAATTATTTTTGCAAATAGTGGCAAAAAACAAACAAACAAAAAAAAAAAAAAAAAACTAATGGTATAAGATTGTTTGTATTGTTCTTAACCACAAATTTAATTTTTATCTAAGGTGGTATTTCTAAAAGGAAACTGTATATCATATTGTAAGTGAAATGCTAATATCACTTAATACATAGAAAGTAACTTAAACAATATACTTAAAATGTATAAGTAACTGTAATTTTTTTTTTTAAAATATCAATTACTCATATATTGCTTATGGGAATGTATAAAACACGGCCACTATGGAAAATAGTTTTGCAATTTTTGTTAAAATCCAAGAATATATTTCTCCCAATCCCCAGCACACTTGGGCAATTAATACTCATGTTCATGCAAAAACATTTACAGTGCTATTCATCTGAGCTGTATTTGTAATAGTCAAAAATCAGAAAAAAAATCTAATGCTCTTCTCTGGATGAAAGGTTAAATAAAATTTAGTACATACATATCACAGACTACTATTCATCAGTAAGAAGAAACAAACTAACACTATGTGCAAAAAAGCAGATAAATCTCTAGAAAATTACAGCGAGGAGAAAGAGTCAATCTCAAAAAGTGCCATTCTCAGCAGCTTCATTTACGTAATATTCTGGGGGTTATGTACTTATACAGATGGAGTACAGAAGGGTTTGCCAGATATTAGGGTTTGCCAGATATTAGGGTTTGACAGGAGTAGAAGTTGAGGAGTAAAAGTTTGGGAGGACATATAAGATGTAAAATGGTAGCACAAAGGAATTTTGTCATGTTAAAACAGTTCTACATCTTGATTGTGGTGGCAGTTACATGAAACTAGTCTTGTGGTGAAATAAAATAGAACTATATTTACACATACGAATGAGTGTGTGTATGACCAGTGAAATCTGAATGAGCTCTGTGGGTTGTACCATGTCAATTTCATGACACTGATAGCTACCATAGTTATAAGATTGGGGGAGGATGGATGAAGGATGCACAGGACCTTCCTGTACAATTTTTTTTTTACAACTTCCTGTGAATCTGTAATGACCTCAAAATGAAAAGAGAAAAAAGGATGTCCATCCCTTTGTAGCCTGAGAGATCACCTTTGTCACCAGTAGCATGTGAAACACACTCTATGACTGTTACGTGGTTCTTCTTCCTGGTTCACTTGACTAGCAGTAGGTTCTAGCTCAGCTTCAAAATCTCTCTTCAAATGCTACTACTGTGTTGACGTCTTCTTTAATTTTTCCTATCCAAGTTGGATGTGGAAAGCCCTTCCTTTGTGTTCTTACGACACTTGATATTTATTACCATAGCAGCAGTTGCAATTCTTGTATTTTTTTTTCCAGTCCTAGATCCACCTTTAAGGCATAAGAAACTGGGTGGTGTTTCTCCATTGTTCGTGTTTTCCTTTGACATGATCATAATACCAAATTATATTGAATGAAATTTGTTTAGCCTTAATGTGAGTTTTTACAGCAGATTGGATTATTGAGTAATAGTACAATTTTGAAAGTTTAAGTACGGCGATCCCATTGGGTAAAACAGGAAGTTTCTTAAGATACGAATTCTATATTATTGAAAGTGAAAGTTGTTAGGACAAGGTTCTACTTGAATATAGGTGTGCTTGTGTCTGAATGGATGGATATGTCTATATGATTATATATAAACACATACACAAGTGTAATAGAAATACTATAGGTATTTTTATACGTTCCTTTTGACACCTCTAGTTACAAACTTCTGAGAACTCAAATGAAAGAATCATTTGATAACACAAATGTTAAAAGGCAATTTTATTTTTATTTTAGACACTGAAAGTATATTGAAAGAAACACATAATCATTAAATTACATATTCTTTTAATCAGACCTACTAGTCATTCTTTAAAAGACAACTGTGTCTTTACCTACTTAGTCTAAAATTTTTAACAAGTTGAGCACAACTTATCCTGATAAAAGTAAAATAAAAATAAACAACTACTTTGGATATTACATTGATGGTCAAATCATTCCTCATACTTAGAAAATTGTGGCTTGGTTCCCATGGTACAGTGGTTATGGAGCCAGCCACATATACCAAGGGTCACAGGTTCAAACCTGGCCCAGGCCAGCTAAACAACCGCAGGGAAAAAATAGCTGGGCATTATAGCAGGCACCTGCAGTCCCTTCTACTTGGCAGGGTGGGGCAAGAGAATCGCTTATGCCCAAGAGCTTGAGGTTACTGTGAGCTGTGATGCCACAACACTCTACCAAGGGCGACATAGTGAGACTCTGTCTCAAAAAAAAAAAAAAAAAGAAAGAAAGAAAGAAAAATAAAAAGAAAAAAAGAAAATTGTGAGGAAGTATTCTTGGACTTAAATGTACCTAGAATAAGATAAAGCACTGTTTAGGACTAATTATAATATCACACATTTTTGCTATTTTATTTTAAAATATTATTTTTCAAATCACAAAATTAGTACATGGTTAATAAAGAAACCTGGAAAATAAATTAAAAGGTGAAAAAAGAATTATTTTCCACCAGCTTACTACCTAAACACAATCAATATTTATATTTTAGACTATGTTACCTTGTCAATTTTCCTAAACACAGCTTAAAAAATTATAAGTTTAAATATTCACACAGTGCATATACAAAAAGTACATACTTTTATTTAACATAAGCTGTGCTCTTGGGATATTACTTAAGTTTATTTTCTTATTTTTTATGTTCAGTGTTTAAGAGTTAACATACATCTATTATCCTTCATTCTCACAACAACTCTTCTAAGAAGTTTTTGTCTCTATTTGTCTCAGATCAGAACACATGAGCTTATAAAATTTCTGTAAGATGCTCAAGTTCAAAAGGCTAGAAAGTGGCTGTAATAGACAGGTTGTTTTGCTTATCCATTATCCCTAATACCAAGAACAGAATGCAAAGATTTATTTGAGGGAACTACCCCTCCATTCCTTCCTTGGTTCTAATGATTTAGAGGGGACTGACCACCTCTTCTGGCCCTGGGTCTGTGCATAGCCCTGATGTGAGTACTCAGAGGCCAGTTTCCATCTTCTCACAATAATTGGTTTAGCCATGGTCACAGGACTTGGTCCAATTCATTTCCTACCTTATTCACAAATCTTGGCTTTTTTGTTTACTAATAATCTCAGTCCTAACCCTTAAAACTTGGTGTTTTCATCTAGTCTCTCTAGCTTTAAACACCCACTGTGTCTTCAGAGATTTTAGATTTGGTCCAAACTCCTTAAGAACAACTCCAGGGCCATTAAAAAATACCCAATTTTAAATGAGAACTTTAATGAGCTACTTATATCTTGACTAAAATCTTTCTGTAAACAGTGTTAGTGTCCATTTAGAAGGAAGCAGCTGATCAGTGGGGCCAAAGATAACAGAACACAGGAAATGATGAGGAAAACTCACCAGAGTACAAATCTGGTTTGCACTAGAACAGAAAAAACATTCATAAGATGATGCTGAAAGTTGTCATCAATTCTTTGGTTCTGAAGACATTAGTAATTAATTCAGGATCACTGCTGATTTCACATGTGATCTATGCAAGTTAACTGTACAATCAAACCCATATTGAGATAATTATATAGTTCATATTCAATCATTCTTATCAAACTTAAATAATGTTTATAAAGGTTTGAGTTACAAAATCTATCCCAGACACAGTAACATTGTGAAAGATAGTTCTGATCATAGTAGACTCTTCTTATGAAACATGAGTCTGAAGCCAGTGTAGACAAAACCAGAGATACTGATGCTCATTCTGAAAAAAGTAAAAAGGTACTAAAGTTACAAGATAACAAAATTTTTGATAATTAATCCCAACCTCTTGGCGTTGTGTAGAAATAGTAATAAACAAGAGACTAACTCATTCTTTGCAGTAGCAATTATCTGAAACTTTCTTTTGCATAGACACTAAAATCATTTTCCTTCCTCAATTGACTTCAACTAGCAAGTGTATATGTTGTAAAAAAAAAAAAAAAAAAAAAAAAGAGAGAGAGAGAGAGAGAAACCATCTTGTTAGATTTCTGATTGATTTCCTAGAATTTTGTGTTGAATTTTTTCCTGATGCTCCTTTGAATACTTGTTTTGAGAAAGTTGTGGTATACTAGCAGCATTTAAATGCTATTTTTATTTTTCTCCCATGAAATATTAAATCATGTATTTATGAATAACTATATATTTTCAAGAAATAAAGTGCATCCAGAGGACACTAGTAGCTACATGCAAAAGGGAAGCATAATGTGCTCCCTTCTTTTATGATCTAACATGAAAATACTAAGAAACAAAAACAAGTGATTCATTAAAGTCCATTTATATAGGCTAATCTACAATTGCAGCACAATTGTATGGTCTGCATATTGTTCAACCAAAGTTTCCTGATTTTGTTTTGTCTTATAAATCTGATCAATAAAGGTGGAAAGTGACAAAAAATTTTTAAGTGTTGAGATTTATATATTTTTTTTCTTCCAGTGTGCCATTTCTTTAATTTCATTTTTAGGTAGAATCACACAGGGAATCTTAGTCTTTTACTGAAAGGGTTAACATTTTCTTCTGTTAAAAGTATATATTTAATATGCAAGTATATTTGATGTTCATAGACAGAGTCACAATAGGAATGATCTTGCTTTATGTACCAGTTACAAGGTTTAATATCATTATACTGCATGCAATATTAGTTTTTATTAGTCACCATTAACAAGATGCTTTCTACTTGAATTCTCATTTACTTGTTCAATGCAAAAATTATCTTTGTAAAAGAGAAAAACACATCTTCAAGCGTCAGCTATATTAAATTAAAGAACTGTTTACCCTTCCTAAGAAAAGCATATGTATCTAAATAGGCATCTTTTACCGTTTGCATAGTAGATTGGAAATTAGCATTTTTGTTCATTTTCCCATGTATGCACAGTGCCTGGAAGAGTAATACTCCATGCATATCAGATCAGCCAGCCTACAATTTTTGTGCAATATATTATTTGGCAATCTAAAATTTGTAATTTGCATGAAATTGCTTAATTAAAATACAGTCACTCAGGGTATTAATTTCTCTGTCTGGCAGTTCAATGTACTAAAGGCGGGCTACAGAAAATGTGAAATCCTGTCAGATGTAACAGTAAAATATTAACAAAAAAAAATTCCACTTCTGGCAACAAAGTGACAGAGCGATAATGCTTTTGCCCTGATTCCAGGTTCAAATATGAGCTTAGGTTGACATTGAAACCGACTAGGAAATTTACAATAGCAACTCTGGCTTATTGCCAAGAAATCTGCATGGTCCTTCTTGGTGAAAACTCCTTTGGCTATAACTCCTGCATTCAAGCACCCTTGTATACACCCACATACACAGATGCCCTAACACACACACGCACACCCTTTTTCTCTTCTCTTTCCTCTAACCTAACTTCACTACTATGTTCCAGGAGCTTTTGCTTTTCAGTATTTGAAATCATCAGCAACCCTACTGATAAAATGATCCAATCCAATCAGTCCTTCCCAGTTGTCAAGACAACAGTTCATAATTGTACCAGCTCTTTTCATTGAAGCCAGACATTTCATAAATAGATAATTCTCTAATTGATCCAGCCAAACCTACTTTGCATACTATGCCAAATAGGTAAACCCAATTCTTATTGTAGCAACTTTTTCCAAAGACATGCAAATGAGCTTATTTATTGCCTTTTAAGAGAGAAGAAAAAAATGCTGCTTTTATTTCCTATTAAAATAAACCTAGAATTTAAAACAGGTAAATAGCAGTTGGGCTGCTATTATGCATAATATCTACCTATGTATACACACTTGTATATGACACCTTATAAGTATAGAGTAAGGTAGTAGCGTATCATTATTTGATTTAATTCATAACCGAAATATGATAGCTTGTTATAAATGCTTATTACGTGAAATGATATGCTTTCCTAAAGAATAATCTCTGTGAAGTTGCAAGCAACATGATGGCTTAGGCGCCCAGGGAAGCTTGGGAGGACGCTCTATCCCCTGGGCCTCATGAGGGTGTGGGAGGTGGGCATGGTGTGCCCTCAGGAAAGGAGAAAAGAAAAGAGGTGGAGATTCTATAATCAGGGATTTCTGAGGCTTTGCGTTTGCAAATTGCTTTCTTGTGTTTCTGAAATGAATTAAACATACAAGGTGCTGAGATCTGACACTTGAGGGTGGGTGAGTAGGTATCTTCAAGAGGGAGGGGGGGAATGGTTGAAG
>CAUYPK010104612.1:0-35000 GCA_963574355.1 Loris lydekkerianus | reverse complement strand
ACGTTTACTGTTGGAAACACCCTATAACTACTGTATTTCTTAAGCTGAAAGGGCTAATTGGCGATTTGTAATTTTCTGCATCTCCTGGAAAGAAGGAGGGGAGACGCTTCTTGTTCCATTGAGGAAGAAATAGGGGAAAGTTGTCTGTTTGTTTAATTTGTAAATTTTGAGCAGAAGAGGAAATCGTATTAACTGTTTATCAAGTAACATTCACTCATCAGAGCTTAATCGTGGAGTTTTCCTTAATCTTCATTACATTAAGTCTTTTTTTTTTCCTTATTCTTCATTGCTAGCTTATTCATCCCAGTAGATTTTACATGTGAGTCAATTTAGATATTGTAAGACTCGTTTGATATTTAATTTCTTTTATTTTACACAATAGTTTCATAATTTGGCATTCACTTATATAATCTGAAATTCTAAATTTGAACTTTTTGACATTTAAAACGAGAAGTATCTCTTTTGTTTCATATGAATTATATATAACTTGTAAAGTAATATTTCATAACACTGATTATGTTCCTGTAGCTTATCTACAAATGTGATCATGCTCAAGAAAATAAGACACGTTCCATTTTGCTTCCAAAATGCATTCCATTCTCTAAGGGTTAATTTTAAGGCACATAATCAAATAAAAATGTAATATCTATACAATCATGTGGGAATCATACGACAATTGGATTCAATAAAATATCACGAATAATTGTAAGGGTTTTTTTGTATGAAGCTGTTTTTATTGTTATTTATAATTCTCACTTTTCTCTCAGTGATCCATAAAATTCTCTAAATTTTTAAAGGCTGTGGCTCCAGAGTTTATTTAAAAGAGCCAGAAAGGTCAACAAAAATATTTTTTTCGAAACAAATGGTTTTGAAAAGGTAGATATTTTCAACAATGGCATCATTTTCCTATTTACTCATTATGATGGAGAATGCAGCTAACCATTTTCTTTTAAAATAACAACACACAAGAGCCATTTTTCTATATCACAGTCACATGATTGCTATCACACTTTTTGTTATCAAAAATTGTGCAAGCTTTTCTTTTGTTGAACCTTATAAGTAGCTTGCATTTTTCTACTTATTAAACCTTTTATTATTTTATTGTGCTCTTACAATTTACCTCTGAACTTTTAAGCCTAAGAAACTGAGTATCTAAAAGAAAGTTCAAAGCATTTTGTTTTATATTGTTTTGATTTTTTCCTATTTTGTGCCTTCCCTGTAATGATGCTTAGGCAGGTATAGTAAACAAAAGCATTTCCCTTCCAGAAGATAAAATGACTAGGGCTAGACAGTTCTACCTGTATGTTAGATTTCAACAAGGATATCTCTTTTTTAATACATAGACTTTTTTGGAAATGCCCTGATATTGTTCTTCCCGTGCTGGACTGTTTCAGTGTCCAGGAAGAGCTTGTGATTGTAAGTTGTTGTCTTTGTTCCACCAGGCTGGAGAAGCCAGAATGAAGTGTCTTGCTTTTTTTTGTCTTTTACTGAATACCTCTTTTTTCTCAATTTTATTTTATTCTTCTTCACCATGAAAGACAGACAGGAGCTGTAGTCATTTGGAAAATGATGAAAAGTTTGGTAGCTGTGGCTGCACATCAACAATCTTGTGTGATCTTGACTCTTTTAATTTTTGGTAGAGCCCTGCATATTGGCTACTACATAATTACATAGTTATAATGAAATATGCACATACATAGTTAACTTTCCTAAGCCAGGACTGTATCTATTTCATTTCTACGCTTTTTCTACCTGGAAAAATGCCTAAAAATTGCAGACACTTAATAAATTCTGGTGGAATTAATCTGAAGCAGGAATGAGATTCCCAGAATTAACCCAATAGTTGTTCTCAGAACTATAACCTGAGAATTGTAGGCCAAAGGAATATGTGTTGTGGCTCTATCAGGGTGACACTGGAACTCGAGACAGTATCTGTTTCGTTGATCATACTCTCTGAAAGGCACCGTTTTCACTCCAGTGTTATATAATAATAATTTTTAAAACTTTCTGAAAGAAATGTCTGGTTTCCTATTCATCTACTAGATCATCACTTAAGTGGCTAGGCTATACATAATGGATATTTTATATATATTCACTAGCCTAACTATCCAGTTGGTGTGAGAGCTCTTTAAACACCCTTTTGCTTGCCTACCATATTCAGTTCCTTACCAGGCCTGGCTGGGAAGGTGGACTCCAGAACCAAAATATCTGAGTTCAAGTCCTTGCTGTACCACTGATAGGCAGTGTGGCTTTGGGTAAATGACTTACCTTCTCTGTACTTTAGTTTCTTCAACAAAGAAAAAGACAGTACTTAACTCATAAGATTCTTGTGAGGATTAATTGAGTTATAACACGTAAACTACTTAAAAGAGCACTTAAGAGTACCATGCAGGTGTTATTTATTTATTTATTTATTCTACCCTTTCAATTCAACTTCATGGCCATTATTTGATAATACGCCCACACCATTTCCTGACTGGTCTGATTTCCTTGCCTCTAAGACCTCTTGTTCTAAACCACCTTCCAAACAACTACTAGGTTAATGCATGCTGTTAACTCTGCAAAATGCAGAGTTATCTAGAAAGCACCACTACTCATATGTCTTGCTTAAAACCTCTCACCAACTTCTCATCAAAACTCTAGGAAGTCCTCCTGTTTTAACAATTTCTATATATTCATGTTAATTTTCTTTTACTCAGCCTCCTACCCATTTGCCCCATCCCTGTGCTGCAGCCGATCTGATTCTTAAGAATTTTCAGTATTCAATGTGCCTTTTCTCATCTTCATAACTTTGTATTTGCCCTGGTCATGAGAACATATATCACATTAACTTTAATTGACAAGTTAACACAATTGAAAAATTCTCCTCATTGAAATGTTCTCTCTTTTAATCCCCACCTCCTTGCCACATCCATAGAAACCTTCATCACACTATAGTTGAACTATTAATTTACATCTTCCTGAAGTGAAGTTTGAGTGTAAGATCAATATATATTCAATATATCAATATATGTTGCCCATTATTGTATTTCAAGCCCCCAAACCCATGAATGATTATTTAATGAATTGATTTGTACCTATGATGTTCCTAATAGTCATCTTAATTATAATGTATCATTATTTGCTTTGATGAAAGCAAATTTTTAATCTTACAATGCAAAAAAAAAATTATAGAACCTAAAATTGAATGCCATCACGCTTGTTCCTAAGAGGCAGTACAACAGCGCAATGTAGCTCTCAGAGTGGGAGCCCTGGACCAGCAGCAGCAGGATTACCTGGGGACTCTGTTAGAAATGGAAAGCTTTGGTTTTTCTCCCCAGACGTCTAAATCAGAAACTTTGGGAGTGGGACCCAGAAATTTGTATTCTAATTTTCCTCTCAAGTGATTCTCATCTACTCTCCAGTCTGAGAATCAAGGGACTAATTAGAGCAAACTCTAAAGCCAGACTGCCTGGGTTCAATTACCAGCTTTACCCATTATTAGCGATTAGACAGAACATTTCTTAACCTCTCTGCATCTCAACTTCTTCATCTATAAAATGAGAATGATAATAATTAGGGTTGTTATGACAATTAAATGAGTTAATACACAGAAAGTACTTACCACAGTGCTTAATCAGTTAATGACAGTTAATAAGTATTAGCTCTTATTCTTACTAAATCACTATCCTCCTATCCTCATGAAATTTATTCCCTATGGGGTATTCTTCGTATTTTCCAATTCTTTTGATTTCATATCCAGAATCTATTTTCATGCTGGTCGATACAGCTACTAATAATTTTGATGAGAGAAAAGGGGACTTCCAGTTCACCAGGGGACATTTTACCTCCCCTCAAAGGCCCAAAATCACACATGAGATTCTGTGAATCAATGTGCTCTATTTTAATTAATTGGTTCATGGTCTAATAGACGCTGTTTGGGGTTTTTGTAACTTGTCTTCGTAGTTTTATAAGAAATTCTTTCCTAATATCTCTCTTTCCTTTATGAATTTTTTGGATAATAATGACTGCTTATCAACATGAATACCACTTTAAAAATGGAAGATTTTTTTAAAATCCAAAATGCATAATTGTCTAAAAACGTTTATGCAGGAAAACATCTGATAAAGGCAGACTATTTTGAAACATTAGTTTTCTAGACAATGTGATGCTCTGCTAATCTGACTTTCATGAGCTAGATTCTGTTCATTATTTTAACATCCTCCAAATATTTAGCAGAATTAGTCTTTGCTTTCTTAAAGCGATGAAATACAAAGCTCCAAACTTTTATGGAGCAATAACTAGAAGTACAGGTGCCTCCATTAATAGTTTAAAATTAAATTTATACTTGTTAATGCTACTGTTCATAACGTTTTCCGGGTTAAGGCCACTGTTTTACATTGTATTATGTTGAGTAGAAGGATAATGACGTACATGATATAAACGTATGAATTTATTACATACACAAGACAGAAAGATCTGTTTAAAATTTTTTTCTTTCTTTTTTTTTTTTTTGTTTTGCAGTTTTTGGCTGGGGCCAGGTTTGAACCCGACACCTCCAGTATATGGGGCCAGCGCCCTACTCCTTTGAGCCACAGGTGCCACCCTGTTTAAATTATTTTAAAATGTGTATGTGCATGAGTTATTGTCCTAATCATCCTTCTTGGAAATATTTAAATAAAACATGACTTCTGTAGGATTAAAATAATCCAATAGCCTAAAATGCAATCTTCTGTCCAGTGCTACATAAATTTTAGTTTCAGAAAACTTCAGATATTTCCCATCTTTCATAGAAATCTTTCTCATTCTTTGAAAAAACCTTTAATTTGCTCATATCTAAGTACCTCATAAGATTTGTCATTCAGAGAGTTAATAGAGAATTGTAGGCTTGCACTTAAACTATAGTTTTAAATTATTTTGAACACATTTTAACTAGGATGTGATTGGAAATGAAAACCTTAAAACAGATAAACAATCTTGTGATTAATATTGTACAGTGAAGAAAAAGGCTACAGTGAAAATATCCCTGAACAGCATGTTTAATTTTAGTTATTCCAGTTTGAGAAAGCAAATTAAAGAAAGTTTCAAAAACTCATAATGATTAAGAGTTGACAGTAATTAATGAAGAAAGCTTGCAGGATCTCACTTGATAGAATATGGTGAAGCCACACCAGAGGTAGAGATGATAATTTACTGATATTTAAGGAAGGTGAACAATGAGAAAGGATATGATTTTCTAAAAATATTGGTGACGTGGGAATAATTAGGGATATTAGGAAGAATTTTTAAGGAAAAAAATGAAAAGATCCCAAGAAGAAAATTAGACTATGTTATGAATTTATAGTTTAGCTCTGTAACACTAAAACAACCTATTTCAGTAGCTGACTAATTCACACGTCAACTTATTTTTATGCCTATAAGTGTAAGACAGGGAGCATATTAGTTTTTTAAAGAAATTCAGTGGAGGGAATGAGTCTAAACTTCTGGCATCCTAAAGTTCACATTCAGTAAACATACAAATGAAGTTTAAATATCTTATTTAAAATAGTCTTTATTTCAAAAGCCCTAAGAAGTATAGTCTTAGAATATTCTGGCATGTTAATATATTAGTATTAAAATATGATTAAACAAAAAGTATCCTCTACCTAGATATAAAATTCCTGCTGCTAATAGAAGGAACCTCAAGAGATATTTCATTAAGAAAAAGCTTTTGTACATCTCCTGAGAAATGTATCAAACTTTATACAAGGTATTGGCACAGAAGTTTCACGTCATCTTTTACTTTTATCTGCATGGACTCTGGTATCAGACGGCTGATGTGAATTCTGAAATTTTGTACCCTAATATTGGATTGCTCGCTTTGTGACCAGGCTTCCTGAAGTGAAACATTTTCTCTATAAATACCAATTTCCTCATATCTGTAATGGGAATAATAACATCTACTCTGCTTAACTCAGAGAGATATATTAATTGATTGGATGTGATAATGTATACAAAAATATCGAATGAGATAAAGCTGTAAATAAAATGTTTTACTTATTTTTGGTAAATATCTTCATTTTGGGTACAAGGATCATGCAAATAACTGACAAAAATTTAGCATATGTTCTGTAATGAAGGCTTTATATCACAGTTCTTAACATCTAAATTATTAATAACATATATAAAATTGTATGCAAAGGAAGTTATTACTTAATCCAAGTGTCTTCATTCCTTAAAATAGATAAATGATGTTGTTTTAGATTAAGATAAATCTGCCTTTTATATAAATTGCATGGATAAAAGTTATTTCATAGCACTGAATCCTATAATTTCAGTAATTAATGTATAAATTATGATTTGAGTATTTAGGATGTTTAAACATGTGCTTTATGTTATCTATTACTAAATCACGTTAGTCTAAATGCCGTTTTATAGCATCTCATGATTATGTAGGTCACAAATTATAATAGGTCTCAACCGAACAATTCTATGTCCATTGACATCAGTTGAGGTCACTTGGTGGTGTTCTGCTAGTGGCTAGTCTAAAAGGCCCTACATGGCTTCAGTTACCTGCCTAATTCCTTGACAAAGATGCCTGGAAGGCTCAGGTCAATAGGGCCACACTCCATTTCATGTAATATCACATTGCTTCTCCATACGGTCTCTACCATGTGAACTTCTCTCATGGAGTTGGACTTCTTATCTGGAGCTCAGATCCCTGAAAACGAAAATGGAACTGCCAATTCTTTTAAAGATGAGTCCTAAAATTGGCATGCACTCACTTCCTTCATGATCTGTTGATCAAAGAAGTCATAGCCCAGATTCAAAGACAGAGTCAGTTGGCCCCACATCTTCACAGTGAGAAGTTCAATGTAACTGTGCTCATCTTTAACTGTCACAATGCATTTTAAGGATAACTCAACTATGTATGGAAATAAAATTTTTATGATTGAATTTGTTCAGGTAAATCAAGAAGTCAGTAGTTTTACTTTTAGTTACATATTTGCAACTAGTCAAATCAGTACAATTATGAGTAATTTTGTAGAAATAATTAAGCCAGTTATATGTCTTGCTATGTGCCTTGACGCAGACTAATGTTTACCAGTATAAAATAAACAGAACAGTTAAATGTATTTTATATAGTTAGGCATAAGATTAAGCAATGGGATCAGTGATTATCTTAAAACTTTTCAAGACATGAAAAAGAGGCAATCTGTTCAGCCTACATAGTTAAATATATAAGTCTTTAAAATTATCAATAGATCAATATATAATGTTTCATGTAAACATGTATTTGTCACTAGTAAGAAATTAAATTATTTGAAGTAGAACTATCAACTTAAAAATGCATATTTTGTGTCTTAACAAGAAAGTTTGTATTTTATTCAAAAGTGAAGGGGTTTTCTGACAATAATTGAGCGCATATTCTTTAATGAAGACTACACATCGGAGGGTTTTTTTTTTTTTTTTTTTTTTTTTTCCAGACAGAGTCTCACTTTATCACCCTCAGTAGAGCGCTGCAACATCACAGCTCACAGCAACCTCCAATTCCTGGGCTTAGGAGATTCTCTTGCTTCAGCCTCCCGAGCAGCTGGGACTACAAGCACCCACCATAATGCCAGGCTATTTTTTGTTTAGTTTGCAGGGACCAGGTTCGAACCCATAGGTTCCAACCCCCCACCTTCAGTATATGGGGTTGGCGCCCTGCCCACTGAGCCACAGCTGCCACCCACATCACAGCTCTTAATCTATCTAGAATTGTATGCAGAGGAAGTGCTATGCTTGCTATTTATTAAGAACATTACATATATTATGTATATACATAAAATATTTCTTTGGAGTGACATAAGTTATATCAAAACTAAAAGCTTGATAGCCTATAAAGTGTTTCTCTTGTTCTCCCTCAACTTTTTTCTTCAACTTCTGCAATATCAGTCACATAACACTAAATATTGGGTATAGGATATTTTATATTAATGGGACTAAAGCATATATATATTTTTAGTGGAGCAATCATTGTCTACCAGTGGGCTATGGGTCATGTGCATATAATTTGAGGACTGTTTTGCTTATCTGTGATGTTAGATATTGTGAAAGATATATCCAGACTTTTTCTTTTGCTCACCAGCTTTCATTAGTGTTTGTGTAAGGTGTGACCCAAGATGACTCTTATTCTTCCAATGGACAGCAAAACAGAAAAAAAGGTTGGACACCCTAACATGTGACCTGTGTTCCTGATTATGTAGTTGAGAGGGAAATCTTGATTAGAAGTAAAAGTGGTTTCTAAATTAAAAGTAGTTTCTAAAAATCCATGTACTTTGTAAAATCTTATGTGTATGTGTTTATTAAACCAATTAGTCATTCAACAAACTATTTGCAGGCATTGCTCCAAACACTGAAGATACAAAGGTGAATAAAACATATTTTATGTTCTTACATGTAGGAAAGAAGCAGCAAGGAAAAGTCTTTACCCTGTATAACGAGCACAGCTTCTACAAAGACGCAAAGGTAAAAAAGAAATGATGATTTGGGCAAGGATACACAAGGATACATTGATGGGAATGGACAAATAGTGTGGGGGTGTAGAGAAGGTGGCAGTGAAAAGCAGAAATGATATTATGAAGATTCTTTCAGATCATGCTAGAGGGGTTAATTTTTTTTTTCCCTACAGACAATGAAAAAGCCATGAATGAATAAACTAAGCAGAGGTATCTGATTTGTCATTTGGAGATTTTACTCTGGCACCATTTTAGTGCAGGAGTCAGGAAATTACAACCTACCTGTCAAATCCATCTGCTGGCTTTTCTTGTAAATAAAGTTTTATTGGAATATAGGTACACACATTCTGTACATAGTATTAATGGCTGCTTTGCTGCTACAACAGAGTTCAGTACTTGTAATGGAGACTATATAGATGCCCAGCCTAAAATATTTACTATTTGGCCTTTTATGTAGAAATTTTACTGACAGTTAATTTAGAGAATTGATTGGGAAGTTTGAAATTTGACAGAAAGAACAATTAGAAAGAGAGCATAGTAATAGTCTCCAAGAAATTAGTGGCAGTGGGAATGCAGAGAAGAGAAGACATTCCAAGGGTACGCATAATATGGAATACTAGGACTTCGTGATTGATTAAATGAAAAATAAAGAAAAATCTATTATGACTCTCAGATTTTGGGCTTATGTCATTTTTTTTTATATATATATTAAGAGTGGAGGGAACTAATAAATGTTTTCACACATGTTCATATGGGAACACATTCAGATGAATTTATCTACTAGGCCCACATTTCAGGAGAGAGGTCTGAGACATCAGATGGCAACTGAAGATAGGGTCAGACATGGTCCAGGAAGGGGCAGTAGAGGAAGGTATGTTGAGTAAATGGAGAACACACATGGAGTCCTTGGACTTAACAACAGGAAAAATGTACTCAGAGGAAAGAAGTTGGTGGAAGGAGTTAGAGATATGACTAAAATGATACTCCTAACAATCAGGCCATGTAAATATTTAATTTACTTTTAATTACGTTTTTGTTATATGCAATGACTTGATATTTTAAAATGTAAGCATATAGTATAGTATATTATCCCAGGGTACATAAAATCTCTTTGGGCCCCTTTTAAAAGTTGGGCAGATAGTGGGTTTTAAATACCCATATAAAACAAACAAACAAACACAAACACTATCTCAAAAGAAATAACATATTCTCAGTCATCTTGCCGATGGACAGGTTTTATAGACTAACCCTTTAATGGTGGTGTTTGGGAAATGCACTAGCAACTGCATTATTTCAGAGATCTAAAACACATAATTATTTCCAAAAGACCAGAAGACTTAAACTGTGATTATATCTATGCTATACAAAATCTATGTGATGAAAAGCCATGTTCCAATATGATTCTTTTAAGATTATAAAGTACAAAGTTGTCATTAACTCATCCAGTTCAGTTAAAACTAAATATTAATAACATTATACTTTATCAGAAAAGCTTAACATTTAGAAAATGTCTTTAACATATGAATTTATTATAAAATATATCACTTTATTTATTTCAAGCCTAATTACATAATTATTATTTCAGAACTTTAGAAGTGCAGTTTTTAAAACATTTAATAACTGCTCTGTGTTGTATTGTAAAGTGAAAATACCCATATATATGAATCACACTAATCGTGATGATTTATGAAAAGTTAAAGAGCACTTAGTTGGAAAGATATAAATAATTTTACTTAACCAGTAAGATAGTGATATAATCAAGGTTAATGTAGCATATTCCTCTGTCACTAATATAATTTCATATAAATAAATGTAAGATTTTGATGAATTGGAACCATAATTTAAACACATTATAATATCAGCATATAGTGTTACATAAATTGCAACTAAGATTAAAATAAAGTGGTCTGTTTAATTGCATAAAATTCTTTTTTATTGTACTCCACTTTGCAAACGTTAGAACATGATAGAAGTTATAGCAGTTTGTAGTTTATTTTCTTATACATACAGAAAAAATAAACTCACAATTAAAACAGGCATTAAAGAAGCTGTAAAGGATGTAATTTGAAATTCACTCTTTAAAACCTACTTTTGCTTAACTGCTATAACTAATGATGACACTACTTTCGCACTATGTTATAGAAAAGTTACCTTTACAAACTGGGGTAAAAAGGTTCATATAAAGAATAGGATATTGAAATAATTTTTCAGGGACAAGCTTTTCTATAGTTATTTCATTTTCTGGTTTTCAGAAGTCTTGCATTAGGAGAACCCTCAGTCGATAGCTCCTGCATTTGCCTGTTTCTGGTGTTAATTATCTTTTGTTTGCCCTTGATAATCCTGAGGTTGGTATGCAGATGATATGAAGACTGCAGAATCATCTCAAAGTGTAAAAAACAATGGCATTGTCAATTCTGCATCACAACACTTTATAAATTATGAATGTTATCCACATTAAGGAGAGTGGTAGACTTTTAAAATTACTTCCATGAATAGATTAAATTACAAGTATTATTACATTTCATTTTATTAAGTGCATCTTAGTAGTTATTAGAGCAAACGAACATGTTCTCTCAATTACATAATAACATTAGAACTAACAATTATGCATCAGTACTCCCAGATGCATAATGGAGCATTGTATATTAATCACTCTAAACAATATTTTTGAGTTTATATAAAGGCAATTATTACCTATTGAACAATAACATTATTTTATCAGTTTATTATAATTCAGTTTAAGAACTACTTTTATAAAAAGCTCAGGTATTTTCAATGTGTATTTACAGAAACGTAGTGTATACAAGAAATCCAATTTACTTGTGTTTGATGATGTTTATCTTAATATAAAAAATAAGATTATATATACATATAACAGAAAGTCACTAAAATATCATGTCAAAGGTTAAATTTTAATATTATATAAAAATCAACAAAAATCTTGTTATTAAAAGTTTCCCTTATTCAATTTGACAGTTATGATTTCATATTATAAGTAAAGATTAATAATATACATTAATGTTAGTAATAATAGATTTGGAACAAAGAATTAGAAATGTGATTATAATCTTCCTAGATCTATAGAATCAATTGTAAAGTTCTTGTGAGTTTAGTAATTCTTAAATATTAATTTGCATTAGAAATATTTCTGTATTTTTTATTTAGTATTCTAAACTCACATTTAATGGTTATATGTTTTTTTTTAAGGACAATTATTGAATATTACAATAGAATGTTATTTCAATGTTAGGAATTAAATTTTTTTCTTATATCTCAAACTCTTATGCTTTAGTATTAGAATCATATTTAGGTAAATAAAGCTTTTTACAAATATAGTTAAAATTAAACACAGCAGTTTTCAATATCAATACCACTTTGCATGATTGCACAAACACCAGTGGTACCTTTAAGTTTGATAGAAAATAGCAACTGAATTATAATTAACAAAACAAGTAAAACTATATTTTTTGAACAGCTATTGGACATGAACTTTGATAAAAATACATGATAACAACAACTTAATTGCCATGAATTAGTGAATCCACATTTAAAAAATGGTAAAATGAGTTAGACTTTTATATTGGTAACTTAGCTATATTATGTTTTGATTTAGCAAACAAATTATAATAAAAGTAGAATTTATTATTTAAAAATAAGAAAGGCAATTACCTGTAGAATAATGACATTATGTTATTGGTTTATTAATATTCATTTGAAAATGCACAAAGAAAAATCTTTCAACTATTACGTTTAAATGCATGCCTTGTTTAACCTTTTTACATGGAAGTACATCTCCTAATCACCCTTTTTCTAAATAACGCCTACTTCATTCACAAAATTTTCTAGTGCTCCCTGCAGAAAAAAGAAGTGTGCAGTTTTCAACTCAAGAAATGGTCTGAGAACATGTTGACTAAATAGAGTATTTTGATTACTGTTGACAGAAATACAAGTCAATATGACTCATTCAGCCCTATACTTTAGTGAACAGAAAAATGCCATCCCTGAGACATTTTTTAGAATAATGATTTTTTGTATTTTTCTGAAAGAGGTATACACAATTGATGTGGCATATAGCACAGCATAACTATTACATGCTTTTAAAAATCTGCTTTAATTCTTTTTTGTTTCCTTCTTACTTGTGTTGAAGTTTCGGAGACGAAAGGGTTAAAGTGTCTTTAAAAATTACTCTTATTTTAGAAGAAAAATCATATTATTCCTTAATCTTTCTAAGTCTGTTCTCATAAGATGAACTTGGATTTGTTTCTTTAACACTGAATCCTTTTATGGAGACCTGATTTCTTTACTAATGAATTGAAGAAAAAATGACACGAAGCTCCTAGGTAAGTACTGTTAACTAAGTCACACACAATAGTGATACTGTTTCATGTAATAGAAAATAAATATTTGGGTCGGTCTTTCACAGAGATTCTTTTTAAAGCGGTGATTAAGATAGCAGGTAAATAACATGCAAAACATTACACAGGAGTTGCAATCTGCCCTTCAAGCATCCCTGAAAAATTTCTGTAAGGAAATGAGAGCCAGGCATAATTCACTAAAATTACACTGAACGCCTCTTGATCAATAGAGATAAATCTAGTTTTGTTGTTAAATCGA
Organism: Loris lydekkerianus; assembly: GCA_963574355.1. NCBI lineage: Eukaryota > Metazoa > Chordata > Mammalia > Primates > Lorisidae > Loris > Loris lydekkerianus. The sequence goes on along the minus strand of CAUYPK010104612.1, from coordinate 21,927 downwards.
TTTTCTCCTTTATAGAGATATATTGTCCTGATTGTTTTCGGAATAATTGTTTCACTAAGGATTTTCATGGTGATTAAGAAAAAGTAAACAAGAGAAAACTTGATGCAGCTCCTTGGCGTTGCCAACATTTCAAGTTCATTTGTTAGAGATAGCAATAGTGATTTATATCATATTGGGCAATTATATTTTCTTGAAAGAAATTTGGTGAGACTGATTTCCTTGGAGAAATAAGAAACCTCTGTGCTTGTTTTACTTTTATAAAATTTTCAGGTCTTGCCAATATAAATATTCACTAATGCACACTCTTTCCTTCAGCTTTTATCACTCTCCTTGTTTTCTTGGCATGGATCACATTGAAAAAGTCCAGATAATTTTTTTTGTATTACCAAAATGTTTAGACTAGACTCAGTGACAAAGCTAGACTACAAGGATTGCTTGAAGGGGTGTTTCTAAATTATTTCTTAACCAAATATAACGGGCACATGTATTATTGTATGTATGCTCCACCTAATTTCCAATTTTTATTAAAACAGTGGATATTTAAAAATATTTCATAAATAATTATGTAAATGTAGGTGGTATAGTGAAACAGTGAGACTGAAAAAAGACACAAATTTAAGTAATAAATCATTATTATATTTTTAAAACAATTGAAGCAAAATAATATGAAATGTCCTTGAGTGAATGGATTTGGTAAAACAACCAGTACAATGCTAGATATCTACATTTATGTTTCTATACCTGTATCTATATGTAAATGGGTAATAAATACAAATGAAATTCATTTGATTCATAATTTATATCATTTGTTATCATTTCTATAACACTTTATAAGAGAAAAGTTATTTTTGTTTTTTTTTAAAGTTATTTTGATGAGCAATTGATAATAGTATTTCTTATAGAATCTTAATTTGGCAAATTGTATGTTTTTGTGAAATAATATAATTTTATAAATATTAACATCATAAATGGCATCACTTAAAATTTTTGTTAAAATCTAAATCTTAATGTAAGACATTTCTTTGAGTCAATAACAATCTCATTTGTATATATTGAATATAATTATATATCAGATAAACAACTACTATTTTCCGTTAACAAAACAGACAATGAAATAAAATTTTAAGCATTTTAATCAGAAAATAAATTTTATATTTTCTTGTACTTGTATAGCTATATGACAAAATAGAACCAAAGCATTTCGTTAACCCATACAAGGATATAACATATTTTGAATTTATCTATACTTTTGCTTTAATAGAAATAAAAATTATTAAATAGACTATAGTATGGCTTCTTCTAAAAATGCAAAAGATGCAATAATTCAGAATGCAAATTTATATTAAAAACTGTTTTTTTTTTAAGTATCAAGTAAATTTTAGCTCATAATAAGCTATTTAAACTCTTTTGGAAGGCAATCGTGTGTGTGTGTGTGTGTGTACACAAAGTTTTTTCACCAGTAAATTTTTGGTTTTTCAGTAGTTAAGCTATTGACTGATCATTCACAGATTTCATCACATATCCACAAATTTTCTTAAAAATTCCTCATAATGAGGAATCTAGTGATCATTATGTTTAACTATGTCTTAAAACTTAAATTGGTTTTCCAATCAGTAAATAAAACCCAAGGAAGATAAGTGAAATTAAAATAGCAGTGATGATAATTGCAAACAGAAATTATGTTGCAAGCTAAAGACAAGAAAGGATGACAACTTCTTAGGCAGATTGTGCATGTAAGATCTGTGTACGGCATTGTTGTAACATGGAAATTTATGAAATGTATTTCTCTACTGTCTTTGATATACTGACCTTACCCCAATTCTGTGTGTAGAAGAATGCTACAAGGTAATCTTTCCTTGATTTCTTTGTAACTGATTTAAATTGTTTTTTTTAATCCACTTTATAATAAAACTGAAACATTTAGTGAGATATGAAAGACATACTTGTAAGAAATTGGCACAAATATTTTAAAAGGTTATTCCATTGCTACAGTACCTGGATGATAGGAATGATTACTGCTAACATTATGGTTATTAACAACACTTCAGGCTTTCATAGTTAAAAATAAAATTAACCCTTTACAAAAAGCTCCAAATTATTTGTGGAAAATTCACATGCCACTGGTTACTTTTTCTCATGGAAATTTGATAAGGCCAGAAGATATGCTTTGAGGTCACAGGCCACAAGTAACCTTATACATATTAACCATTCTGCTATATATCAAGGCACCAAGATTTCAGCAGTCTCTGGAACATTAAACCTTCTGTCATTCTTGTCCCTGCTGAGTTTGATTCTGCTGAGGTTTAGTGGAATTATAAACACATATGAAAATATGCAGAATATATTTTTTTTGAAGTGATTATAATGTGATGTTTCTGCACTGCCAGCATTCATAATAAAGCAAATGTGATGTTTCAGGGCAATATGACATCCACTGTAATCTTATTAACATGTAAGCAGCATAAGACAAAACATGCACTGTATCACCTGATTTATTTAAAGGCATAGAACAAATAGATTTATTAATGTAAATTTTTATAATCTTTGGCAACAGATGCATGCCATCAGGCTTGGAATTCCTTACAGTTTGCAGACACAGGTGTGTCAAATGAATGGTTTTCATAGATGTTAAGTTCTCTCCTACAAATAAAACAATAATATCCGAAGTAACTAAGTGTACTTTTAAATCGATTGATCATTTTGAACACCCAAAGAAGATGAATGACAGTGAGCAGCATTTACCTGACACCCTTGAATATTTCACAGAGACAAGTTGATATGAGTTTGTATAAATACTAATATTAAGCAGAATTAGCTTTGGAAAATATAAAGAAATTGTACTGAGGTGAAAATTGTCACTGTCAGGAGAAATGAAGTTATATCAGAGAACAAGTGACATACAATTTTCTCTAGAGTGTTTTTAATAAAAATAGCTTTTCTTTGAATATTTTGAAGTCAGACATGAGAGGCAATCTGGGCGTTTGTCAGAGTTTGAGAGTGTGAAAAATTGCTGCCTTAAATCATTTAAGCTGAAAAGCAACTTCTTCCTGCTGAGATAATTTCACATTGACTTACCGTGCAACCCCTTCAGGCATTCCCAGCTCAGAGCAGAAGTTTTCAAGGTAAAAACACAGAGCGAGAACATGGGAGAAGCTGGCACAAGGATCAGCAGCAACTCCAGGCGTTCAGGCACATCTGACTTTGATTAATTAGAGAGCCACTTTTCTATTTCCACATGGACTGCCTGATGGAAAGGGAGAGTGGACTGAGATACACAAACTTGGAGTTGACTCTGTTAGATATCAGCAGGTGTTGACATCTTCTACCGAGCTGGCAGAATCTCTCCTAAGACGACTAAATTGCTGAAACACACTTTTAATTTATTCATTTTCCTAATGCAGAGAAATGATATGAACTGCAATAGATTTGATTTTCAACGGTGAATAAATCAGCTACTGTAAATGTTTAGGTTAGGGTGAACGGGCAACTCTCCTGCTGCATAATGAAGGATGAGTTATTTCCACTCTGGGGGAAAGTTTTTTGAGATGATGATTCATTTTTACCTTTAAGTACCATTTAACATAATTTTTCCTTCTTATTTTAATGAAAAATACTTCAGTATGTTGAAAATATTTTTATTCTGCAATGTTTTATATTCAATAAATTGCTGTCTTAAACTGTCTTTACAAAATGTTAAAATTTAAAAAGTTCTCCACCTTCTAATATTTTATTGCAAATTAATTTATAAGAAAAAATTTCTTTGAGAATATAGCTTTTAAAGCTGCTCAATTTTGAAATAATGAAAATGATTTTAAAATAAGTTTTAAAATAACTGAACTATTATACCTAAACTATTTTAATTATTGTGTGAAATGTTTTGAAAAGCAGATATACATTCTTTTTAAAAAAGTGTATATCAAGTACAAGGCACAACATGTTTTGAAATATATAAATGCATACTTAATGTAGCTTTATTTTAATGTTTTATTACAGAATAAAATACTTAAAACCCAAACCCTTAGGTTTCTAGAAAGATAATTCCTATTTTAAAAAATGATTTCTGCATTTTATTTAATTCATTTTTATTACATAATGAAAATTCTCCTCTGTTCTTTTGTTTGCTTTTGTGGAAGTATCTTTTTCATAGGGTTTTTTAAAAATAGTGAATCTTATCATTGCTTGCTTCTTATGCTAAATAAATAACTTCCTAAATAAATCTGGTAGGATAAGTGTCAGTTTCAAGCAGATTTCCAGCACTACTAGCTTCGTCGTAGACCTTTAGGCTCACAAGAGTTAAGGTTCAAGCTGATCCTCATTGACATTCACTCCATTCCTGGTTTGGTGACATCAGGGATGAACACAGGCTTGATATCAATCACTTCTAAGGTAGATCCTGAAAAGTCTTGCTGTGCATCAGCCAAGACACAGAGACTTTAATGAAATAATAGGATCCTTAGTTATTACCATAATTTTTTTATAGAGAAGTCCTCACATCAGACATTGTCCCCTGCCTCTGTCAATCACATATTGCAATTAACTTATTAAATTGCACTTGAATTGGATTGACTACTGGAGAGGGGAAACTAGAAAGTTCTTGAAAACAGATTCTTCTTTTATATCCTTCAAACACTTCTGAATCAGGGAATGTGTGATCTGGGTTTCCCTGTTATAGCAAATTAATTTTTCACTTTTGACTTAAATAGGAGATTTTTTTAAAAACTCTTTCAGTGAACTGAATAGTTACAGTTCATCCTCTATACCCACCCCCCACCACCACAGGGGAAGTAGCAATTAATCTGATGATTGAGATACAGTTAACAGATTAAGTATTAACAGTCTGATACAATTCATTAAATATAAATTCAGCTCTAAAATACTGTGCATAACAAAGATGAGTAAACGTAATTCTTGCCTCCAAGTAGCCTATTATTTAGTTATAGAAAAAGAAAAGTAAATTAGGGAGTTCAAAGGAGAAAAAAAATCAATCAAATTAGAAATTCAACAAAATATTTATAGAGATTTATGGAGTATTTTTTGTGGATCTGAAACATGTGACATGATTTCTGACTTCTAACAGTTCACCGTGTAGTGGTGGAAACACTGGCTTACATAAGGATCACAATGTAAAGAATCAGAAGCATAAGAAAAGAATGAACTGAGTGTTAAGGGGACACAAGGAGACATATGAACAAAGCTTTAAGGGTCCTAAGGGAATCAGAACATAATGTCCCCCCATAGGGGTGGTGACATTTCAGAAGGACATTCAAGGTTTCCAGCAGAAGCAACAGTGCTAAGGGAAAGCACAGAAAGGTGGGTGACCAGGTGTGTCTGGGTTGGGGGAACTGCTTGTAGTGTCCAAAACAGAAACAAATAACCTGCGCACGGTCTTGGGGTGACTGAGAATTGCAATCATAAAATTACATTTTTAAGGTAATGTACTTCTGCAGTTACACTAGAAGCATAATACACTTGGTCGACATGAAGAAAGACAGGATGCCACATGCATTAGCTAGGAAGGGTTAGGGCTGTGAGAATCTGAACGGCTGAGCAGAAGCTGCGGAGCAGAAGAGTTTATGGAGGAGGATGGCAGCTTTGGGGCTTATTTTGGTCACTACATGCCTACAACACATTTAGGATTCACATCCAAGTTCAAGCAAGAAACAAATTGAGGGGTGAAGGACTTTCTCCTCATGGAGTTTGTTTTTGACTTAGAAAGAGAAGCTTCCCCAACAGACTTCCATTTAACCTTGTACTAGTCCCAACTGGGTCACATGTGGATGTCTAATTGCAAGGGAAGTTCCTAAACCAAATAGTTAACTTTCCAGCCTCTACAGTAGATGAGGACATACATCCGGAGCAGGGGGTTAGAAATGAGGACTAAGTGAGCCGAGCTGCAGTATCTGCGTTTGTCACCACCACTGTGCTGCGGCCAGTGACGCGAAGGGTAGATCACATCTGCTGCACTTTTTCCCACCGCATCCTGATTTCCACTTAATGTGCACCAGATCCAATCTCTGGGAGTCCTTCTTGTTTCCTTTCTTTCAAGAAATGATTTCCTCCCTTCCATACCATAGTCCATGTTCCTCCTAGAAAGACATGACTGTAGAAACATGTTTCTCAGCAAGACAGAGCAGCTGTCTGTGTGGCCACACGTCCACTGCCTTCTCCCTTTCCTGCGTCCTGCTTCCTGATCTTTCACTGAAGATATCAGTGCGAAGGTGAACAGATCCAGTGCAGTGTAAGGACCCTGGGGCAGGGGTCCTGGACATGGACTTGAAAGAAGCCTCTTTTATGTTCTTAAGCCTATTTGTGATATGTTTTTTGTGTTTTGTTTTAACCATTGAAATGCAAGAGGTAATGGTATTTACCTGAGGTATGATGTAAGGGTTAGGTGATATAGTAAATAGACAGTGCTGTGCACAGAGCCCAGCATATATACTTGCTTGGAAGGTTTTAAGTATTCTTTTTAAAAAAACATGGCATACTCCATGATGAAATCAGATGCTCTGTCACTCCAATCATAAGGTTAAAGTCAGGACTTTGCACTTCTTAGTGCCAATCAGAACCACTCGGGAGTTGCCCATTACTACTTTAATGCATTTTGTGATGGCCCTCTACGTTTCTTTATAAATTAGTAAATAATTTCTGAGAAAACGAACTATCAGACTTGCGTTTTATGGCTGTTGGTTGTATTGCTACTTGTTTCTGGTATATATATGACTGGATTGATTGGGCTGCCTCAGGCCAGATTTCTCACGTCCGGAATATAGGCAATGAGGCCCGTCTTCCCATGGTGAGAAGTTAAATACAGTGCCTTTGCGGGTGCTGAAAGTTAAGTGGTCTTTAAGCCCTGGAACTAGAAAAGACCAACTTATCCTGAAAGTTGAAGAAAGCTTTAAGCTTTTTAAAATTTTTACTTGTCAAAAAATTGCCATGACTTAAAAAATTCCAAATTGCTTTACACCTGTAAGAAGAGTGATCTTCAGAAACATTGTAGATGATATTCCATACGTACGTATGAGCCCACAATCCCTTATCCAAAATCAAATGTGTAGTAGAAGTCATAACTTTTCTAATGATGTAAAGGAAATGGTGTGCATTTGCCGTACATTCCATAGCATGGAGCTACAGAGCTTGGGAAAGCATATTAGAATCACATTCTGTTGCTCAGAGAAACTTAAGAATCTTCACACTGTTAATGAAGAACTTTAGTCTTATTTCAAACCAGGTCATGTTTCCTTCATCACAATACATTTCATCTATGTAACAAAAACCACTTGTACTCCCTGAATTTATTTAAATTTTAAAAAGTCAGTTCATGTTTTGTACCAAACTAGTTGCAAAACAGAAAAAAGTTTTTTTCAGAGCACTTTGCCTTTTGGAATTGTGGTAAGATGCTGTGGACCTGCACATCTTATGTATAATTTACTTTTATGTCATTTTTAAATGCAAGAAAACATTTAGCACATTAAATAAGATAAATAATGATATTTTCCTCCCTACGGACACTATGATGTTAACTGGTTTTGAATTTGAGCTCTCTTGTGTTAGGCTATTTAAGAAGACATTCTATGCCCCTTTCAGTATAGATTTATTTGCATTTAACCCTGATCAATGATGACTTTAGAATATTTTACATACATACAACACAAAGGGGTAAAAAAAAATGCTGAGGATATAGGAGGAAAGGCAAAATAATGATGTGATCCTGGTGAAACTGTGTGTCAGACAATAATATAGAAATGGATTCTCTCTGGTCTCTACATGTACTAGAAGTAAATTACTAATATAGGTCTGAGCTTCCTGGACTCCAGTGCGAAGTGAGGAATGTGATGCATGTTAACACTCTCAGTGCCTGAAAGATAAATGCCATGTGACCTTTTGTGAGCAGATGAGCACTTTGTGAATGTGAACCTGGGGGATTTTCTTTTTATGGAGTTCCAAAAATTTCTTTACCACAAGAAAGGACAAATTCTTCTTGGCTGTTTATCATGTCCATAAAGTTCTGCAAATATTATCACCTTTTTGATAAGATGTTATCTCTGAGCATTTGTCCCTGGTAACTCCACAGACTTCCCTTCCCTACACCATCTCTTCTTAAGGTTATTGAACTTATGAATCAAATGTATAATTTTGAAAACTGATGTCATATCTGTCAAAGCAGAGATTTCTCCTTATTATATTGATTGCCTTATTATATTGATTATCATTGGGAGACTTCCTTAGACTTATATTTGAGTCTTACAAAGAGAAAAATTATTTTCACTAGGTGGCCAGGTTAAATAAACAGGTAGTCAACAAATTATTGATTAAAGAAAGAAACAGAGACTTAAGAGATTATTCTTCTGAGTGTGGTCCATGTTCTAACTTTTTAAATTTTACTCTTGCAAGAACAGATATAAAGAAATCTTAATTTCTTGGTTTCTGATTACACAAAGCCAGTCTAAAGTTTTCTGCAGTTGCAACTATCATCAGTTTACTATTTTCCCATTTCTTACAGTATTTGGGGGAGGCTAAAACATAATGTCTACAATAAGCTCATGATTATGAATGCACCCATTTCATCAACTTCATGCTGTTCCAAATCAGTGTTTTCTAAGTGTTTTTCCCACAGTTGTTTTACATTACATATGTATTTTCATATGTTCTTCCAGCACCCTTCATGTCTGTTTCATAATTAATTACAACTGCAGTTAATTACTTATTTGGGCTCCGTCCTCCTGCAAGATTATAAATCCCATGTCTCCTTTGAGGAAGTCCCCAGTTCCTAGAAAGGAGGCTGGTTAATCAAAGGTGCTCCATAAACATTTGCTGGAGTGCAAGCATAAGGGAGCACACAAAGCAACGCAACACGCTTTCCATAGGGAGCTTTCAAAACAACATTTTGATTTTAGACGAATCTCACATCTATTTTGCTCAGCTTTATTTCTTTTTTAAGCCTATGCTCTTTGAGGGCAATTTAACTTACATGTTTCCATTAATCTACGCTCTATTCAGGATTCTTGGAAAAGCTTGTTTGATGTGCCAGAAACTTCACAAACAAAACAAAACAACACATTCTCTTATGGGTAGCATTTATTTCATTTCATTTTTTTTTTTCCTTTTAAGAATAGTTTAAAGTTAGAACCATTTCGTTCTCAGGTGACAGCCACTTGAAACCTGAATTTCATCTAACTTTTAATCATTTTTAAGATTCTCAGCATCCAAGGTTGTGATCGGCAGGAAAATGACTGCAGATATTTGTAATTCATAGAAAATTAAGGGGGATGACATGTCTTTAATCTATTTCTATCAAGGTTATTGAGTTTCCAGTTTATCTGAACATGTATAGATATTGAGTTTTATAATTTTAAATGAAAACAATACTGCTGCCTACTCATCCCTTGTGAATTTTGTATTCTCTATCCTCATGTAGAACTCCCTGAATTTTGTTATAACAATTATAAAATCTACATAAAACTTTCTTCTTATCACATAATATCCCTATCACACAAAAATAGTTTTTCTTAGCACATTAAGAGCCCAAGTTGTCTTTCAATATCTGCTCTCCTTTTCCTCCTTAATAGTATAGCAAACCCTGATGTTTATCTTGATCATAGCTGAGACTCAATGACCCAGCCTCTCTTGTGTTAGACATGAATGCATTTTGACCAGCAGGACTAATTAAAAATGTTGTTAATGATTTCCATCAATTTTTCCTAAAGGAAGGAGGCACTCTTGTTTTGGCTGTCATCTTCCCTGCTGGTTAGAAGGCAGCATGATGCATAAGGCTGGAGACACATGGGGGATCAGGAAGCAGGAAGGACAAGCTGAAGATCATGTTTAAAGCAAGAAAGAATTCTGGGTTGCTGAGTTATTTTGTGAGGCTGCTCTCCACACTTTGGGTTACTTATCCATTGTCTTATTTTAAGAGAAAGAGAAGTAAAAATTGCTATTTTGTTTTGACCATTGTTGCCTTTGAGTTCTTGAATTGATAGACAAATCTAGTAAGAAAAAAATGAATAAAGTACAAACAACCCTAGGAAATAATTTAAAAAAAAAGAGATATGATTAAAATGATAGCAAAGTATTATGTGTATTCATTGGTAAAAGGTAAAGGATTCTAGAATTTTCAAGGTAATTTGTTAATGTTTTCATAACTTTTTCTTTACATTTTTCCTTAGATATATCAGTAAGGAAGAGTTTCATTATAGGTGTCAAGATTTTTATGTCCTTCAAAAGAGAGAAGGTAAAAAAACCTCATCTTTGTGACTGGAGTGAGTATCAAGACATTTTAACCTAACGGTCACACTAAACTTTATTTATTCAAATTTGTTTTACATTTTATTGTATATATTTTCATCCTTAATTATTTTCCACTTGCATTCTTATTAACCTTTAGTCACCTTTCGTGGGGGAAGATCAGGAAATAAATATTTTGATGATGACCTGATGCATCAAATTAAATGAGGAGACTCCCTCTCTTTCATTTAGAGTGGCTTCTCTAAGGCCAAGAGGAAAGTTATAAAGAGGTGATTCCAGAAGGACAAAAAAAATAAATAAATAAAAATAAAAAACCTTTTCATTATCTAGTAGAATATATTATTTTAGGCCAAATGAGTAAAATGTGCACAGACTAATTACGAAGCATTCACTATAACTTAAACTCATTTTGGTTGAATATAAAATGCTTCTTCCCTAATAAAGTTAAAAGATGTTCTTAGGAAGAAAGAAATAGTAGTCATCCTGCTTATGAGGGCCTCGCACACTCAGAATGTCCCATCATCACCCAATAAGGGTCACTGGAGGGAATAGAGATTTCACCAGTATCTTCAAAGACTGACCTTTAACCAGATAAATAACTGAAATGATTAAATAGGATAATATTCCAGGAGCATTTCTCCTCATATATCTATCATGTAATGGGATTATTTGTACATAGGCAAATTTTGGGGCAACAGAGAGGTTATATGACCATTGTCACATGGGCTGGACATGAAAGCTCTCTCACAAACAGGGATTTAAAGACCAGGTGAAATAACTCTAAGTAAATCTCTCATACATCTCTCTTCTCTTTCTCTCTCTCCTTTTCTCTCTTCCTAACTATAACTTTTTTTGCTATTTATCTAAGGTCAGTAAAAAAAATGATTTTGGAATCATTAAGTGTATAATTTAATATATACATCTGTATATTTATGTTCTTGGAGTGAGCTGAGTTCTGTGAATCCTTTGTGATTGCAGAGCTATCTTTGAGAATTAAGCTCTTTTGCTGTGACTTCTTAGTTTACATGTCTGAAAAATGGGCTTGGACAAGAAAGGATATAGGAGGCATCTGTGAAGAAGAAGAAGAAAGAATAAAGATAAAAAGAAACACTTTAAGGAAGAACCTCTTTCTGAGGAAGAGCCATGTACCAACACAGCAATTCCTAGTCCAGAGAAAAAGAAGAAAAAGAAAAAAGAAAAGAAAGATAATAAGACTAAAGAAGTGATTTGTAATTGTATAGCCTGGAAACATTATGCTTAAGATTCGGTTGGGAGTATACTAGAGATGCTCTTTAACATAATCCAGGGATGACTGAATGAAAGAAATTAATTATATATAACTTTTAAAAGAACCTATTTGTGTCTTGCCATCAACTCTGTTAACCATATTATGTCATCATTTCTTAGAGTCTTAGATAACACAAATAAAATTTTCTTTGTATTTAAAAAAAATAAACAAATAAAATCCAGTGTATTATGTTCATCTCATCATTTCAAAATAACATATTTTGAAAAGGCAACATAGTTCACATTCTAACCTGAATAAATAAAACACAAGACTCATTGAATGCATGAGAAACAAAGAGACTGCATAAACTTTTACAATTAACATGACACCTTAGTAACTCACCCACATGTTTGGATCTGTGGATTGGCTGTTTTTTATCAGGTATACACTCTGCTCAGTCTCAGGCAATGCTTTCTCTTTCTGCAGAGAAACTTCAGGCTGCTACACCCTAAACACCAAAGAAAAGTTTTTGTAAAATATACCAAGTCGCATGTCTTATGTCTGAATTTATTTTTTAGTTAGTGAAGATCTTTGGAATTTATCTTTACATGTATGTTTTTTGAACCACCTATTTATGCTAAATTAATAAAAAGTAAAAACTTCAAATATAAGAATTTTAGGTAAATTAACATACACATGCATATATTAAATTGTACTCCTAAAATCTGATTGCATGCATGAAACCATTGAAGTCAAGACATTGAAGACAAGTTATTAAGCCCATAGAACTATAAGTATTACAGTGAAAAGCTTGGGTAAACTAGGAAAAGGTTAATGTTTATTACCTGTATTACTATCTTCTTTGAGCCCTGGTAGCACTAAATGCTTATATCTTAAAATCAACTTTGGATGAAATGTCTGTGACTTTTATTTATTTTTTTTTATTTCAGATTAATATGAGGATACAAATGATTAGGTTGTATTGTTTACATTTGGTAGGTAAAGTCCAAGTTGTTGCTGAGCCCTTCACCCACCAAGATGTCCCATATACCCTTACATTGCACCTGAAAGATGACAACACATCATTCCCCCTTTCTCTTTCCTTCTTTTCCCCCTCCTCCCCATTTGAATTGAATAGCATTTTTCTCTTGTGTGGGCATGTAGTAGTTGGTCTACTGATTTCATATTAGTGTTGAGTACATTGAATACTTGCTTTTCCATTCTTGTGGTAGTTTACTAAGGGGAATGTTCTTCAATTCCATTCGTGTTAATACAAAAGATGTAAAGTCTCCATCTATTATTATGGCTGAGAAGAATTCCGTGGTATACATATACCACAGTTTATTAATCCATTCACCAGTTGACGGACATTAGATTGTTTCCACATTTTGGTGATTGTGAACTGAGCTGCAGTAAACACTCGAGTGAAAATTCCCTGTGGTAAAATGATTTTTTTTCTTGTGGGTAGATACCTAGTAATGGGATTGTGGGATCAAATGGAAAGTCTATTTTGAGTTCTTTGAGGATTCTCCATATTTCCTTCCAAAGAAGCTATATTAGTTTCTAAACCCACCAATAGTGTAAAAGTGTTCCAATCTTGCCACATCTGTCCTAGCATCTGCAGCTTTGAGACATTGTGATGTGGGCTATTCTCCTTTGGGTTAAGTGCTATCTCAGAGTGAGTTTGATTTGCACTTGTCTATGTAGGGAAGGACTTAGTCCTGGCAGGATTTACCACCTGCTGACTAAAGGGTCCTCAGGCTTTGAATAAACATCAGAGGTAGCCAGGCAATAGTTACCACTAGCTTTCACTGAGACAGGGCTTACACTGGTGGCTAAGAGGAAGTGCCCTTGTCACTCCTCCCCCAGCTACAGCAGCCTACTACAGAGATCCAGGGAAGAGACTGATAGATTATGCTTGGTAATCCAAGGAATTCTCTTGTTTTATACTAAAGGTCACCAAGGCAATACCATCAGGAGTGTTCAAGAGTCACAGAGTGCCTTGGCTTGGGGCACCACAAGTACTGAAACAGCTACAATGACAAAAGACTTAGAATACAGCACTCAATTCCTTTCGAGTATCTGGAAAGTCTTTTCAATAAGGATGGGTTCAAACAAGCCCTAAGTAAGAAAATCAAAATAACTCCTTAAATGTCCAGATATCAATAAATATCCACAAGCATCAAGAACATCCAGGAAGTCAAAATTTTATTAAACAAATTAAATAAGGTATCAGTGACCAAGTCCAGAATAATGAAGATGGGCAACCTTCAGGACAAAGAACTGAAAATAGCTGTCTTGAAGAAGCTCAAAGAATTTCAAGACAGCATAGAGAAGGAATTCAGAAGCCTATCAGAGAAACATAACAGAAAGACTGAAATAATAAAAATAAACAAGCAGATATTCCAGACCTTAAGGAATTCAACTGACAAACTGAGAAATGCATGAGAGTCTCCAACAGCAGAATTGACCAAACAAAAGAAAGAATTATGTAACTTGAAGATAGGCCATTTGAAAATACATAGAAGGGAAAAGGGAAAAAGGAATAAATAAGAATGAAGCATATTTATGAGATCTAGAGAATACCCTCAAAAGATCAATTCTAAGGCCTTAAAGAAGAGGTACCGAGATATTGAGGAAGAAAGTTTATTCAAAAAATAATAATAACAGAGAACTTTCCAAACATAGAGGAAGATATCAACATTTAGGCACAGAAAGTTTATAGAGCACAGAGCAGATTTAACTCAAGCAAGTCTACCTCAAGACATTTAATAGTCAAGTTCCCAAATGTCACAGATAAAGAGAGGTTTTAAGGGAATCAAGAAAAAAAGAAAAACAATAACATAAAGGACCTCCTGTAGGTCAGACAGCAAGCTTCTCAATGGAAACCTTATAGGCCACTGGAGAGTGGCATGGCATATTCAAAGGGCTGATGGGAAAAGACCTTTACCCTAGAATATAATATCCTGCAAAAATATTCTACATTCACAAAGGAGAAATACTTTCCTAGGCAAACAAAAGCCTGATGGATTTCATTACCAACAGATCTTTCCTAAAAGAAATGCTAAAGGAAATTTTTCAATCTGAAAGAAAAGAATGTTAAATAACAATAAGAAATCTTCTGGAGGTATGCAACTAACTGGTAATAGTAAGGTCACAAATACATAATATAACATTGTTATAATTGTGGTGCATAAACTAAAACAAAAAGACAAAGCTATTAAAGATAACAACAGTAACTTTTTGAGAGATAGTATAAAAATAACAAAATGTTTAAAAGGGGGAAGATGAAGATAAAGTGTAGCATTTCTGCCAAATTCCTCTTTGCTTCTGTGTTTGTAAGCAGAGTTGTCACAAGTTTGAAATAACTGGTTATGAAATGTTTTATTGCAACCGTCCTGATAACCTCAAATGAACAAACCTACAACAGATACACAGAAAATAAAGGCAAATAATTAAAATGCACTAACAGAAAAAATGACTTTTAACAAAGAAGATAGGAAGGAGGGAAGGATGGAAGGAAAGAAGATAAAAAGAACAATGAAACAACCAGAAATCAACTAACAGCACAGTGGTAGTAAGTCTTTACCTATCACTAATAACATTGAATGTGAATAGACTAAACTCACCAATCAAGAGGCCTAGAGTGGCTGTATGGATTTATAAAAATAAGAGCCAATTATATGTTGTCTACAAGAAACACACTTCCCTACATACATACATAGACTGAAAATAAAGAAATGAGAAAAGAAATTTCATGCAAATGAAACTACAAAGGAGCAGTAGTAACTATCAGATAAAACAGATTACAAGATAAAAACTGTAAAAAGGGACAAAGAAGTTCATGATATCATAATAAAGGGATCAATTCAGTAAGAGAATATAGCAATTCTAAATATACATGAACTAAACACTTGAGCACTATGATACACAAAGCAAATTTTATTAGTGCTAAAGAGAGAGATAAATCCCAATACAAAAATAAATTTGTGACTCCAACACTCTACTTTCACCATTAGACAGATGACCCAGACAGAAAATCAACAATGAAATATTGAACATAATCTGTACTATAGACCAAATAGACATAACAGATATTTACAGAACATTTTATCCAACAGCTTCAGAATTCAAATTCCTATCCACAGTTCATGAATAATTCTTTAGGACAGACCATATGTTAGGTCATAAAACAAATTTCAAAACATTGAAAACAATTGAAATTTTATCAAGTATTTTTTTTTTCCAACCACAATAGAATAAAACTAGAAAGCGCTAACAAGAGGAACATTGGAAAATATACAGACACATGGAAATTAAACAATATTCTTCTGACTGACCAGTAGATCAATGAGAAAATAATGAAAAAAATTTGAAAATTTCTGAAAACAAATGAAAATGAAAATACAACCAAATTTTATGAAATATGACAATAGCAGAAATAAGAGAAAAGTTGTTATCAATACATGCATCCATCAAAAAGTAATAATACTTCAAATAAACAAAATTTAATGATACATCTCAAAGAACTAGAAAGACAAGGGCAAACAAAGCCTCAAATTAGTAGAAGAAAAGAAACAATAGAGATCAGAATAGAAATAAATGAAATTAAAACAAAAAATACAAATGATCAATGAAATCAAAAGCATTTTTTTATAAACAAAAAAGATACACCTTTAGCCAGACTAAGGAGAGAAGAAAAAATACCCAAATAAATAAGAGATGAAGAAGGGAAACATCATAGCAAGTACTGTAGAAATCCAGGGATCCTTAAAGATTACTATAAGCAAATATACAGCAATATATTGGAAAACCTAAAAGAAATGGATACATTTCTAGACATATTAAACCTACAAAGATTGAACCAAGAATAAATCTAAAGCCTGAAAAACTAAAAAGTAATGAGATTCCTACCAAGGAAAACCCCAAGATCTGGTGTCTTCTCTGCTAAATTCTAGTAAGTGTTCAAAGTAGAATAAATTCAATCCTACTTTAACAAAAACAAAGTACTAGAAAATCAAATCAATGACACTTTAAAAAGATTATTCATCATGATCACATGAGATTCATCCAGGGGATGCAAAGATGGTTCAACATACTTAAATAAATAAATGTGATATGTCATAACAACAGAATAAAGGACAAAAGCCATATGATCAATTCAATTAATTCTGAAAAGCATCTGATGAAATTCAACCTCTCTTTCCATGATTAAAACTCATAAAAAACTAGACATAGAAAGCAGTTACCTCAACATGAGAAAAGCCATATACAACAGATCTACAGGTGATATTATACTGAAAGAGGGAAAACTGAAAGCATTTTCTGTAAGATTTAAAACAGACAAGGATGCCCACTTTTATCACTGTTATTCAATGTAGTACCAGAAGTTCTAGCTATAGGAATAAGACAAGATAAAGTAAAAAATGATACTGGAGAGGAAGAAGTAAATTATCTTTGTTTGCAGACAATAGGATCTTCTATCTAGAGAAACCAAAAGACTATACACACACACACACACACACACACACACACACACACACACACTATTAGAATTGATAAATAACTTCTGCAAAATTGCAGGGTACAAAATGAGCATACAAAAATCAGAAATCTAGTATTTCCTTAGACCAATAGTAAACCATCTGAAAAAGAATTCAAGATAGTAATCCCATTTATAATAACTACAAATAAAATAAAATACATAGAAATAAATTTAACCAAAGAAGTAAAGAATCTCTATAAGGAAAACTAAGATTGATGAAAGAAGCTGAGAGGACAGAAAAACATTGAAAGATATTCCATGGTCATGGATCAGAAGAATCAATATTGGTCAAATGTTTGTACTACCCAAAGCAATATAGAGAATCAATCAAAAATATCAATGATATTATTTAGATAATATTAAAAATAATCCTAAAATTTATATGGAACTAGAAAAAAATCCAAATAGCCAAAGTCATCCTGAGCAAAAATAACAAAACCATAAGAATCATATTTCCAGACTTCCAATTATTCTGTAGAGCTGTAGTGACCATAACAACATATTGCCATCATTAAAACAGATACACAGACCAACAGAACAGAGGACTTAGAAATAAATCTACATTATCTATAATGAACTTACCTTCAACAGAGTTGCCAAGAACTTGGGTGGGGAAAGGATAGTTTCTTCAATAAATAGTACTGGGAAAAGTGGATGGATATCCATATGAATGAAAGTCATTTCTCGTCCTATAAAAAATCAAATCACGATGGATTACAGACTTAAATCTAAGACCTAGAACTATGAAAATGAGTAAAAAAAAAAAAAAATCAGGGAAATGCTTTAGGATATTGGTCTGGGCAAAGACTTCTTGAGGAAAATCTCTAAGACACAGGCAACCAAATAAAAATTGGAGAAATGGGATCATATCACACTAGAAAGCTTCTGCATAGCAAAAGAAACATTCAGCAAAGTGAAGAGGCAACCCACAGAATGGGAGAACATATTTTCTAAGAACTCATCTGACAAGGGTTTAATAGCTAGGATATATACGGAGTTCCAACAACTCTAAACAGGAAAAAAAATTAAATATTCCACTTTAATAATAGGCAAAGAGCATGAATATGCAATTCTTAAAGAAGACATACAAATGCCCAAAAGATATATGAGAAACTGCTCAATATCATTAGTCATCAAAGAAATGCACTTACAAACCACAATGAGCTATTTTGCCCCAGTTAAAATGGCTTCTTTTATCAAGAAGACTGGCAATAGCAAATGCTAGCAAGGATGTGGAGAAAGGGGAACTCTTCTCCACTGTCAGTAGGAAAATCCAGGCTTCCAAATAGCACATTTTAGTAAAAGGAATCAGAACTCCTCAAAGAAAAGAGTGATTCTAAAAACAAAGAAGAAGGCAAATATAAAGTGTGCTTTTAGCATCTTTTACTGCTGGAATATAAACAAATAACCAAACCCCAAAAACATAGAGGCACATTCAAAGCACACAGAAGCCAGCCTGCAAGCTTTCTTGGTGCAAGCTGGAAAAATTTGAGCAATAATGTTAATAACTACAGTATTGTCTTTTAAACCAAATATAACTGTCTATCCATCTGTGCTGTTATAAATAAATGAGTGAGAAGGTACAAATTCTCCTTACAGAAAAATTCTCAATAAGAAATATAGAAAGAGTGAGAGAAATCCAAAATCACCATTAGTATGCTGTAGGAGTAACTGCTGCAGGCACTGATCAATGTTAAAATCAGCACATGACACTTTAAGGAGAGATGAGATATTTGTACAGCCCTAAAATATCTTCCCCCAAATATGCATTAATTGCTATGATGATTTTAACATATATCTATAAATTGGTTATACCTTCCTCCATGAGATGGTGCTTAATTTCCCTTCTGTTGAAGATGGGATAAAGTTAATGATTGACTTCTAATAGAGGATGCGAAAGGAAAAATGGTATATTTACAGTGCAGAAACTTAGCAGATACACTAAGTAATCAAAGTTACTATCGCTGGTAATAAGTCATGTTGGTGCATGTCTGCCCTGTTATAATGTGATAAAAAGGGCACCTCACCGCTGTGGGAAAATTAATTTTCTTAGTATAATTATGAGAAAGCATCAAACGAACATAAAATAACGCATATTCTATAAGATGGTTTACTAATATTTTCCCAAAGTGTTAATATCTTGACAAACTGGAAAAACTAACAATGTCACAAACCAGAAGAGATTAAAGCCATGTGGCATGTAAAGGCAATGTGGTTCAGATGCCTTTGGATCCTGGGACTGAAAAAGGACATTAGTGGGAAAACTAATAAATTCCAGACATTATTTAATAGGATTGTACCAATGTTTATTTCTTAGGTTTGACTATGGTTATGTAAGATATTAGCATTAGGGGAAGCTGGGTGAAGGGCATACAAGAACTCTCTATAGTGCAGAATATGTTATATTTTGAACACTTCTGTAAATTTACAATTATTTCAATATAAAAAGATTTTTAAAAACATATAGAAGTTGAAATAGAACTTTATTTGGAGGGTGGTGGAAGAAAGGGATATAAAAAAACCCAAAAATCCTTATATACTATATAAAAAGTAAGCCATTTTTGAACAGAAATAGCAGTCTTTAAATATTAGTTAGAAATATGGAGTTAAATACCAGACATTAAGCCTAAAAAAGTTGAAAGTGATTATCTCTGGGAAGGGGGATCAGGCAAAGAGGGCAGTGAGCTGCCTCTTAAAATTGTAATTCTAAATCGTTCAGCACAATCTAACTTTTGTGAGAGAATGCATATATTGATATGATTTTAAAGAATCAAACTAATTTTAGCAATAAATAATAGTCCAGTTGATTCTTAATCAGAGATGATTTTAAGAGTCAAGATAAGACAGCAGGTACCATCAGCAATTACTGAATATTAAGACTCACAGCCTCCCAAGAAATCATGATTAGCACAAATACGCTGCACTATTAAAAGTCTTCTCATACGAGGTTGCAAAAGTCAGCTACCCAGAAATGTTTTGAAGCTCACGAAAATCAAAATGCCTTAGAAATATGAGATCCTTTAAAAGTTTGACATTCTGCCTTCTATTACATAACATGGCTAAGTTCAACAGGAATCCATAAGCACAAAAAGCATATCAGATGCTTGCAAAAGGGAGATAAAAGCAAAACAAATAACTAGAAAAAGAAACGTTTTCCCTTAGGAAGACTAGGATTAAGGCTTTAAGGAAATTATGTGCTATGGATTTTGGTGGCATATATTACTGGGGGGGGGGTTTGCGGGAGGGAGAAGGGGCTGGCAAAGCTTTAATCTCAAATTCATGATTTTTTTGCCTTTCCATTCTTTTTCTCTCATTCTGTTTCCAGTCATCATTATGTACCCACCTTCTATCTTCCCCTTCTCTCCTTTTTATTTACAATTTTTCTGTGTTTTTATCTTTCTTAAAGGAAGGCTCTTTTGAAGTATGCCTTTTATCTCGATGACTAACTATTAATAACAGGGACTGAGGTAATGGGGAACATGTACTTAACAGAACGAAAATCAGAAATCTTTAATGTAACCATAGTAATATCATTTTCCTGACAACATTTTTAAATATCATTTCAGTGATTATTTAAATTATGCAAAGGAGACAATCCAAGGATGTTTAGAGTTCTTTAATATTTAAAAACTTCTGAGGCAAAAAAAAAAAAAAAAAAAAATTACATGTGCTCATTTTACTAGTATTCTATTGTTATTTTTTATTTTATCATTTCTTAATTACTCTCAGTTATTATGTTCCAAGAACATTTCTAAAGATGTAATATTAATAGGTGGGAAATTTGACAGAGTAAAGATAAGATGATACATATTCCTAGTTTCGATTCTTTTCCCTGTGTTTGTTTTTTATGTTTTATTGCTGCATGATTCTGTAAAGAAAGGCTAGAGTCTTTGCCTGAAGGAAGGAGTATATGAATATGCAAATAATGCTTTACTGTGATGAGATTTTCCTATTTGAATATAAATTTGATGAGCGATGTTATGTTATCCTAAATATAAACACAGCTCAGAACCAGATGATCACATTTTGTCAATGGTTTCTAAATTCCATTTGAAACTGTGTGATTTGCTGATAAAGTAAGTAAAGATTGAAACATGAGACCTAAGTAATCTGTTTTTTTAATTTCAAGAAAGCTACACCTTTTTGTATTTTATAGTTGAATACAAAAACAATGAAACTTAAGAATAAGTAGGAATCTCATTCTAGATGATAAACATTGTATAGGTTTCATATTTTAAGTTCTTTCTAAGATTATAATTAATCCACTATGGATATGTCTACATTTTATTTTTTTAATTAAAAGATAAAAACTTATGTATTTATTAAGTAAAACATGATATTTTGAAGTGTATGTGTGTGTGTGTGTGTGTGTGTGTGTGTGTGTGTATATATAAACATGTTATATATATATATATATATATATATATAATTTTTTTTCTAATCTGTGTCATGCTTCACTGTGGTACCATAGAAAAGCACCAGCTCTGGAGCCACACTGCCTGCCTGCATTGGAGTCCAGGCTTCCCCACTTTTCTTTTTTATTTTGTTAAATCATAGCTGTGTACATTACTGCAATCGTTGTACCCATTCTAAGATGCATCATAGATGTGGCCCCACCCATTACCCTCCTGCCACCAAAACCTCCCCCCTCCCTTCTCCCCCCTTGGCACTTTCCATATAGTCTTGTGCTATAGTTGGGTTATAGCCTTCATGTGAAAACTATAATTTAGCTTCATAGTAGGGCTGAGTACATTGGATACTTTTTTTTCCCGAGATACTTTGCTAAGAAGAATATGTTCCAGCTCCATCCATGTAAACATGAAAGAGGTAAAGTCTCCATCTTTCTTTAAGGCTGCATAGTATTCCATGGTATACATGTACCACAATTTGTCCATTCATGGGTCGATGGGCA